>JAXGGA010013167.1:0-36153 GCA_038373865.1 Uloborus plumipes
CACGAAGTGTATACTGTTTCGTTTCTAAACGTACAAAAAGGGCTATCTTCGGTAACGTTTGGAGGCCCCTGACACAATTCCCCGATAGGCAGCTATAAAATTTAAAATATATTTCGATTTGAACACTAAACGTGATGATGTAATCGACAAAAAATACTTTGGTTGATGCTCAGCGAGCTGAGATAATCGAATTTTTAAAAAGTTCGATTTTAGAGAAACACAAATTCGGTCTAAACTTTATGAATTTTTACAGGCCCCCAAACGTTTTTTTTGGTGAAAAAGAAAAAATACGTGTCTTCTGAAACCTTTAGAAGAATCCACCATAAAAATTTTGAGCGAAATCAAAAATGGTGTGTATCCGGACACCCGATTTCTGCTCGGTACTTATAAAAACTACCTCTTAATGTGTTTGAATAATACAAATTTTATATTTTTCTGCAAGACGCAGCATCAAAGATTCTAGTGCATCTTGTACTCAAAGCTAGTACTTTAATGTTCAGTGTTTGATGTAAAATTGCCGCTAGCCTTGGAATTGTCATGAAGAAGAAAAAAGTTCAGATCACAATTTTTTTTATTTTGAAAATTTTTCTTAAGTCTTGGGTTTGAAATGTAATGATAAATGCTTCAAAAATATTTTTTTGAGGAAAATAATGTTTGAAAATAAAGGTGTGTTTGTGTAACCCATAAAATTCATGCATATTTGATTTCTTCTAAATACTTTAGGGGTCCTTAATTTTTTTGAAAAAGGTTCTTAGAAAGTCTTTATTTTTTGTTTTGAAAAAGAAGTGGGAACCCTGTAAGTGAACCATCATATTGTACCCAGGGATGTCATTTCAAGTTTTCCGGGGGGGGGGGGGCAGAGGGTAAAAACAATACAATTTCACCAGAAAACAATAAAAACTACACTCACTTATATGTAAATACATTGATTTCTCAAAGTCAGGGGGGGGGGGCAATTGACCCCCCATGCCCCCTTAAATGACAGACTCGATTGAACCCTTTACACTGCGTCACTGATTAGGCAGCTATCTTGGCGGAACACTTGCCAAAGCTCTATTAAAAATTCCTCACAGCCAAACCAAAAGGGAGGGCTTTAGTCTAAGTTACAAAAAGAAACTTATTTAAGAGAATTGACCTTCTCTTCAATAAGTTTAACAGTAATATAAGTAAAGTTTGTATAAGTTTATAGAAAGGGGCTTATCTTTAAAATAGAATGCAGTGAAAAACAATTAAATGAATAAAGGTATGAAAAAATACCGTATTTTCCTGCATATAATCCGCGGATTATGTGTTAAAAAAGTTCAAAATTTTGAGGTGCATTTTATACGCTGCTGCGGATAATCTGCTAAAAAAAATTTCAGCTAAAATGTTTTCATTGAAGTTTTGAAAGTATGTTTTATTTTATCAAATAATAAACAGATTGCGCTGAAAGCATTATGAAAAGCTAGCTCAACGCTTAATCCTACTGGTCAACACCCTGCTCCTTGCATGTCACCCCTCCCCCTGCTCTTAGCGCCGAACTAAGCAGGCAACTCTCATCGTGTTATCGTCCAATTACAGAGAGGCGCAAATAATACGTTACTCACTCCGCTGAAAATGACGAAATAAACCAAAAAGCGAAAGAAATAGTTCTTAGCGCGGTGTCTGAATTTCGCTTGTAATTTGACCCTCCGCTTCAGAAACCCGATTAGTTTGTGACAATCACGCATTTTTAAGCTTGTTTCTTTAACCATAATCTCCTTAAGTTGTAAAAATAATTTCACTTTTAGGAGATTCGCTTCGTAGCGCGGAGAAATACATTCGTTTGAATCGAAAGTGTCAGCCCACAAACAGGTTTCTCATCCGTTCTCCATGACGTCATGGTCAAAGAACTTTGAATCATTTTAGTATTCTATTATAGATCGCTTTAAAATTTAAAAAGTTTAATCCTTTATGCAAATAAAAAAAAGCTATAACTATGTTTAGACCAGTGGTCGGAAGTAGCGCGCTACAAGTAGCGAAACTACTGTAGTAGCTACATTTTTTAGTAGTTTGTAGTGTAGCGCACTACGTTTTAAAAAAAGTAGCGTAGTGAGTAGCGCGATACAAAAAAATAGTAGTTTGTAGCGATTTCTGAAAACTACTTTTAAATTAAAAAAAATAAATAAATAAATGAAAAAAAAAAGAGAACGAAGGAAAAAAACAAGGTTTTTCTTGTGGCGAATATTCGTAAAAATTGTAAAAAAATCTAAAAAGGACAAATTTTAGCAAAAAAAAAGGAACAAAAAGGAAAAGTAACAAATAAATTCAAAGACAATTCCTATTTCTATTCCATATTCGAATGAGGTAATTTTTTAATCTAAACCACTTTTCGAATTTTTTCGGTCGATCTTCAAACGGTGTATTCTTGTTATTTATTTATTTTTTAAAAAGTAGCGAAGTAGCAACTACATTTCAAAAGTAGTGTAGCTCGCTACATTAAAAAAAAGTAGTTGTAGCTGTAGTTAACTACATTTATAAGAAAGTAGTTGTAGTTGTAGTTAGGGATGCACCGATAAGCAAATTGGCCGATTACCGATTACCGATTAATCGGCTGTTGATAATCGGCCGATTAATCGGCTGAGCCGATTAATGATAAGGATAATTGTTTTTCTACTACCAATTTTACCATCACTGTTTTTTATCTCTTATACAATTCCAAGTTTAGAAATAGTAAGTAATTTATTTCTGGGAGAAGATTTTTTTTCCATTTTCCTAGTTTTCACAAAATAATTTCAATATTTTATCAAATTTCTTAGAACCAATTTTCATATTAGTGTCAATAATATTATTAACACATTGTTAGTTATGTTAATTGGAAATAAAAATTTATAAAAAAAAGGAGGGAGGGGGAGTGTGTGGTGAACACTCCAATTTAGGAGTACTTTTAATTCAAATATTTTAGTAATTAGTAGCAATTTAATTCAATACTTTTATTCTTTGAAAACTAGAGGCTATCTGAAAGCACTGTGCTAAGGAAAAAACTATCGCCACGTGAAAAATGTTGCATCATTGTCTATGTATATTTATTCAAAGTAGGAGAATTAATTAAAAAAAACTTCATATCAACTGTGAGGATTATTATTACTGTTAATAAAATTGTTCATCATAATTTTCCTAGTGAAAGTATACTTTAAAGAATAATAACTGAAAAATATTTTTCAGCCGATTAATCGGCCCGATTTTGCCGATTATTAATAATCGGCAAAATGGCCGATTATGGCCGATTAATCGGTACGGCCGATTAATCGGTGCATCCCTAGTTGTAGTTCGCTACGAAAAATATGTAGTTTTTCCAACCACTGGTTTAGACATGGCGAATCTAATTACGAACGCCAAGAAGACAGCCAGCTGCGTTTTAGGTTCCTTTGTAGTCGCAAACCGCCGGGAGCGAAACAAAAGGCGCCAATGAAACGTCGTCTACTGCGGGACCCATTGATGACGTATGTGACACACCTCCGATAAGAAATGCGTCTCGACTGAAAAGAAATGTACGTTAATCAAGCGAAACATTAAAAAAAAAAAAGTGCGGACTACACGATGCTGCGGATTATACGACGTATTTTTTTTAGGAGGGTAAATAGGGCGCTGCGGATTATATACAGGAAAATACGGTAAATAAATATAGAAATAGTTTAATATTTTAAACTTACTTCTGTGCCAAATGGTCAGTTGAACAATACATGAAATATATCATTTGAAAAACCACCTTGGTTTTTTCTTTGTAAAAGTTTGTCAATACTATGTATGTCTTGTGAATTTTATGCATTGCTTTTTTTTCTTTGTAGGGTATGGCTTTGAATTTAGAGCCAGATAACGTGGGTATTGTCGTCTTTGGTAATGATAGGCTAATTAAAGAAGGTGATATAGTAAAGCGAACGGGTGCTATTGTAGATGTGCCTGTCGGACCTGAAATGCTTGGAAGAGTTGTTGATGCTTTAGGTAATCCCATTGATGGAAAGGTGAGTCCACTGTGTTGATTCATTATAATCTTATCAAAAAAGATCACAATTTGAAAATTCTTAAATATGGTGTGAAATCATTTGAAATCTGTCCTAAAAATGTACAGAATTCAATGATCATAAATTTAACTTGTGAAAAAGTTTTTCAGATTTATGTAATCAAGATGAATAAATTTTTTTAACTAAGTGAAATGAATCGTCGCGCATTTTTTGATTGTTATGACATTAATAATTATAATATTTTGTCGTGTATAATTATGTAATATCAGCAGGAAAATATTTATAATGTATAAAAATGTTTTGAATGGTGTATTTTGTGAAGTATTTTTACAGTTGGTTAGAAATTTAATAAAAGATGTTATCTTACTGTATGTAATTTTAACCTTTGATTATTATAGGGACCTATTAATGCCACACGTCGTGCCAGGGTTGGAGTCAAAGCTCCCGGCATCATCCCTCGTATTTCCGTAAGAGAGCCTATGTTGACGGGCATAAAAGCTGTTGACAGCTTAGTTCCAATTGGTAGAGGACAGAGAGAATTGATTATTGGTGATAGGCAAACTGGGTATGTATTTTACTTGATCTTCAGATAAAATGCAGAGATCACGTTTGATTTCTCGATTAAAAAAATTTTGTTTCAATGGTAATATATTTTAAATCTAAAGAAAAAGGTCCAGATTTTAGATTCTGGAATTAAAGTCCCATGCTGCATGCATAATGTTTTTACTATTTTCTCTATACAACTAGACTGCTTAGCCAATAAATATTGTTTTTTTCTTTACCAATTTTATTAAACTAAACTATATTTCAGGAAAACAGCTATTGCAATTGACACAATCATCAACCAAAAAAGATTCAATGAAGGAGCTGATGAGAAGAAAAAACTATTTTGTATTTATGTTGCCATTGGTCAAAAGAGGAGTACAGTTGCTCAAATTGTAAAACGGCTAACAGATTCTGGTAAGGAAAAAAATCAATACAGTATTTATCGTATAAAAAATTAAATCTGCATTTTTTTACCAATGTTATTTGTTTTAGATGCAATTAAATATTCCATCATGGTTGCTGCAACTGCTTCTGAAGCTGCTCCTCTACAGTACTTGGCTCCTTATTCTGGCTGTGCCATGGGAGAATATTTCCGAGATAATGGCATGCATGGCCTTATCATCTATGACGATTTATCAAAACAGGTATTTTAATATTTAAACAACAGTCTACAAATTCTACTAAATAAAGTGTCATAACTGTTTTGTAATCTACCTTCATGAATAAGCATCATCAAAGTAATTTTTTTTTTGAATGCTTGGGGTTTAAACCCTCAAGAGTAAAGTTTTAATAACAACTGCCTTACAGTTTATGAATATTTCATACCTGCCAACTTGTACGTTTTGGCCGTACGGTGTACGTTTTTTTGCCCTTAGGTACGATTGTACCGCAAAGGTGTAAAATCATGCGTTTTTTTTGCAGATTTATCATCAATTACTATTTTTTTTTAATACAACTAAAGTTCAACTACCAAGCTTCATTAAAGTTCAACCTTACCTGGGTCATTTTTACTGTATGCTTGCATTTCAGAATTTAAGTAATTTTTTTAACTTGCTTTTTTTTGGAATCACTAACAGATGTTTTTTCACATTTTAGGTGTGTGAAAAAAAAAATTGGTTGCACTTTGATGCATAATTGAGTAATCAAATGCTGTTGTAAAACTTTAAGTTGCAAGGAAAATTGTCGTCGGTTACCATACAAAATCAAGATGAAATTGCACTTTTAAACCGTATCATAGCTCCTAGAACCAACTTCATTTGAAATTATTTGCATTCCTGAAGCTTAAAACTATGTTTGATTATTAAAATACTAGCAGTACCCGCACGGCGATGCCCGTGCATTAAATGGAAGTCAACTGAATAAATGTAAATTCACTCCAACCCTCTGAAGTAAAATTATTATATTCTTTAATTCAAATGTGATCCACAATCTTTTAAATTCCACTTAGTCATGTTAAAGTTTAAATCAATTCGCCAAATAAATCAAAAAGACAAAGTTAAGAAACAGGTGATATTAATCATTCAAATTGAATAAATTTTCAAGGCTTAAATCTATGCGCAAATTTAAACCACAAAGTAACTTCAGAGACAAAAGAGCAGCTGATCAGGAAAATGGACCTAGTGTTTCAGTATTGCGTACATAGTTAAGCCTTGAAAATTGACTAAACTTGATTAATTAATATCTCTTGTTTTAATTAATGGAGAGAAATGTGCTAAAACTTTTCTTTTTCAGAAAAAAAACCCCTTTTCAGCAATATGTAATGTTTTGGGCTGGGGGGGAAGGTTTTCTCCCCTCAATTATGCCGGTTACACCAAAAATGAGACTAATTAATTTAAAAATAACTTATTCAAAATTTAGACTTTGGCCTTCGAGATGCATTACACGGGGATACGTTCGAATTTTTGCGCCAAGTTTCAGGTCTGTGGGGGCTTCTGGCGAGCGGTTACAAACAAACACCGTCATCTTTATGTATAGATGGATTAAAAACTGTATGGTAACAGACTTGACATTTGGCAACGGATTTGACCAGTGACGGACTTGACATTTCAGCCAAAATGTAAAATTATGGCTAGGTTGTCGAATTTAAAAATTGATCAACAATGTGCATTTTCTTAGTTGTATAATGAACAATATTTTGGGGGTAAAAGTTGAGAAAATGTAAAAATTAATACTAGAATGTTTCGTAACAGACTTGGCAAGGAATAAAAATACATGTGGTGTTTTATTTTTATCATCAGGCTGTAGCTTATCGTCAGATGTCCCTGCTGCTGAGGAGGCCTCCCGGTCGTGAAGCTTATCCTGGAGACGTCTTCTACCTCCACTCTCGACTCTTGGAGCGTGCTGCCAAAATGAACGAGACCTTCAAAGGTGGCTCCCTCACTGCCCTCCCTGTCATTGAGACCCAAGCTGGTGATGTGTCCGCCTATATCCCAACCAACGTCATCTCTATCACCGATGGACAGATCTTTCTGGAGACTGAGCTCTTCTACAAGGGCATCCGCCCGGCCATCAACGTCGGTCTCTCTGTGAGCAGAGTAGGATCTGCCGCTCAAACCAAGGCAATGAAACAGGTTAGAAAATGTGTGCAGAATGTATTAAATATGCTGAGTATAGCTTGGACAGCTAACAAGTTGACCAATTAGAGTTATTTTTAGTCAGTTTTTATAAATTATCCAATGATTTTCCTACTGCTCAAACTTCCTCAAGACTGCTATAGTCAAAATTAATCTTTTTGCTTTAGTTTTACTTGGTTTCAATTTATTAATGTATTTCTAAATCAACATTTACTATGCACTGAAGTTTTTCCCACATATACTCTGTTTTCAATAACAAAGTTTTCAAAGGAAAACCATGAAAATCCATAGGTCCATATTATTGACCGACAAGTTGACCTCCCCATAACACAGGGTGATCAAAAGAGCTCTACTAAATTTTAAAAGGACATAAAAAGGAAAGTAACAAGCAAGAATTGTATGAATATATGGTCACAGGTACAATGCTGATGCGTTGCATGCTCATAAAACCGGAAACTGACAGATGTGAAACAAATCACAAGTTAACCAACCCTAATTTGTTGCCCAGAAGCAAAAATTTTGTCCAAAAGCAAAGTTGCCCAAAGCAAAAAAAAAGTCCTGTCCCGTTGTGCATAAGTACACTAAAATACCATCTCTTTTTGTAATCAAAACTTTGTTTATTATCAAATTCAGAAAATTGTTTTCCTTTAATCGGTGACAAAATACAAAAATAAACCTCTCTCTCTCTTGTTTTGCTTGTATAATGTTTTCTGAAATCCAATGAAAAAAGGTATTTATCCCTCCGTGTGATCTAGGAATAATCCGAGCCATAATATCACATTATATAAAAGAAATGCTCTGAACATTCCATGAAAATATTGACTCCTGAAATCATAGTGTGCCTTAGACAATAAAAGCTTGAGAAACCATACATTTATTTGTTAACAGTATCTCAGAAAGAACAATTTGAGATAGCTCACGGAGGATTTACAAAACTGTTGCAACAATCACTTAGTTGTGGTGACAGAAGTAGAAGAAAAATTTTCAGTCATTCACTGTTATGAAAGCTAGGATTTCAAATCTTAGAGTTGTGAGAAAATTGGAACTTCTACTGCATTGACTGCTGCAATATTTGCAAAGCTGTTACCAAAGATCAAATTTCAACATTGGATTCAGATGATGATTCACTGAAAAGTATTGTTGGGGTGAAAGATCCTAGGGTGAAAGTGCTATTCATATGTAGGAAGGGGGAGATACAGAGCAGTTTTATAAGCAGTAATGATTATGAAAGTTTCATAAATTAATTGCTGCATAAAATAGTTGACAAATCACAACTGACAATTTCTTCTCTGCAAGTCAAAAATTGTTATCAAGTCACTTACATCCGAATGTGATCACATTAAAGGGCGACTACTGTATTTCACAGATAGTTAACCCTTCCTGCATATTGAAAAACTGCAATCATGTTTCACCTATAGGGTCATTCCATAGAAATGTCAACCTGAGCCAAAGGAAAAAAAAATACCAGAGAGAAAAAAATATATATATAAAAAAAAATAAAATAAAATAAAAATCATACAACACAAGAAGTTAAAAAGTATTGTAATTATCACCGAGATTAGCCATAATAAATAGTTTGTAATGTGTTTATTGCTTGTTATTCGATGGTTATGTTAGTCACGTTACATTAGTCACATGTCGTCATTTTATGTTTTTAAAAGTAAACTTTACACATTTTTCAAATATATCATTCAATTTTTAACTTGCTTAACTTTGAGAAATTTTTGCTTCACAACATGAGCATTAATTTTCAGGATTGCAAAATGTTATGTTAGTTACACTGCTATATTGGTTGAAAAAATATCTACTGTCATCAATTTCGTTTTAAATTTTTAGCAGAAATGATACATAGATACCATGTACATTATAAATCCACCATCATAACTAAAAATATATTTTTTTCCTTTAAGTTACAAGTAAAAACAGTTACAAAATCAGCTCTGAATGTTGCGTTAGTCACTATGGAATGACCCTATATTGTTCTAAAGTTTGAAGAATTCAATTATTTTTTAACTTTTAGAGTTAAGGTGTAAGGTTAAGAGTATTGGTGTTACGTGACCATGATTTCTTTTATATATCTGAATAGGTTGCTGGTTCCATGAAACTAGAACTTGCCCAATATCGTGAAGTAGCTGCTTTTGCACAGTTTGGATCTGATTTGGATGCTTCCACTCAACAACTGTTAAGCAGGGGAGTTAGGCTTACTGAACTGTTGAAGCAAGGACAATATGGTAAGGAAATTGTGTTTGGTATTTTATTTTTGAAACTCTATCGGGGAAATGTTTGATGTCTATAAATAATTATATATTAGAGAACTTGCAAAGTTATGTATTTGGTATTAGTCATTCTTTGACGAATAAAATTATAATAATAGTTAAAAACTCATTCTGACAATTTCAGATTTTCATGAAAATTTCAAAATATTCTATTACCGCTATCTAGAATTTGATTTGAATATACTGTCGTCCCTGCTTAATCGGGTAATAGATAAACAAATACCCCGCTCATACGAATAAAATATCGAATATTTCCCGTGTCGTTGATGCAATGTTAAAGATCCTCGTTTAAACGAGTAACATTTCTTGGAACCCACAGTATTGGTTTGAGCAGGGCCGACAGTATATTAGAATAAAATTTATTTTATATCATATGTTTTAGTATTTTTGTGCAATGATACTTGAACCATAATGTTTTAAAAAATATCAAGTTTTAAGTTATCTTTCAATGTAAATTAACACCTGAAATTCCTAAAGTTTCTTGGGTAATTCCATGTCAAATCAACCAATGGTCAAAACTTCATGTCTTCGGATTTTGCTCATTTTTGGCTCAACTAAAGTATTAATAAAACAGGGGAAAACATCAAAGTTTTGGAATTTTTTATGCATTTGTTTCCGAGTTATAAATTTTTGAAGTTTTGACAAAATCAAATTTTCCATTACTTAGACACTTTTGAGTAGCCGTAATTAAAAAACTACTTGACCTAAAAAAATGCAATTGGTCTTGTTTTGTTCAGTATTTAATGAGGTTTTATAAAATATATAACATGACCTAGCTGCTAAAAAGTTTTGTTTTAAAATTTTTTGCAAAATTTTAATTTAAAAAGATTTAAAATCGAAATTTTTAATTTCTTTCAAAAAAAAATATATTGTTAGCCTTCTGTTAGCAACATTTTTGGAAAATTTCATGATGGTAATCTAATGGTATCATGGTGAAATAAAATTTTCTTTCTAATTGCTTTATTTCTAGCATTTGTTCTGTTAAAAAGTAATTCAAGTAGACACCATGATTACAGCATGAAAAAAAACAAGGTGGTACTCCTGGGAAAAATTGTTTCTACTTTTAATATCTTCATTCCTATTAGCTTGATCAGAGGGATTGTCTGCCCCCCCCCCCCAAATGGTGGGAGGGGGAGAAAGATTGCCATTAAGATATTTAATGGAGTTTATAGTGGGTCCTTTTTCTGCTCGAGGGAGTCTCATTCCTGGGGAGTTAGGGAGGTGCTTCACAGTAATAGAGCATTTAAAAGTTAGTACATTAAAAATACATGAGTTTTTTTTTTCTGGAAGGAAGTCAATATTGGGAGAAAATTAAGCTGTAGTAACATGTGACTTTGCGGAAAACTACTTGTTTATTTTGCAATCTAACCCACAAGAGTATGGCTACCTTACGCCCAATTGTTGGGTACTACAACAAAGATCACACAAGAAATCAGGCTGTACCATTAGGGTGGTCACAAGTAACATGGGGAAATTTTTTTTTCAACTATTCTTTTGCGGCACCCCCCTAAAAGGTACCAATGGGCTAGAAAATGAGATTTGCAAAGTTTTAGCTTAATCGGAAAAAATTAACACGTGCCGCAAAGAGGGCACAGTTAAGAATAACAGCGATTTTTAGCCAAAAATCGTAGTTTTTACTCTGTAAAACCAAAACTACTGATCCTAGAAGCTTTATTTTGGTCTCACTTTGTAGGAAATTTTATTTTCTTTAAGTCTAATCTTATTTAAAGTTTCTAAAAAAAATGATTATATATTTTGCAGAAATTTCACAAGTCCGGCTGCAACGCAAATCCTCGAAATTGCAAGTAACATGTGGAAATTTTTTTTTCAACTAATCTTTTGAGGCACCCCCCTAAAATGTGCCAATAGACTAGAAAATGATATTTGAAAAGTTTTAGCTTAAGAGCCGTTTTTTTTAAGAATCAGGCAGTCAAAAAACTTGACATTTTTGATTTTGCTGAAAATTTCAGAATATGGTCTTTATTTAAAATTATTAAACACGTGTTTTTTTATTTTTTCAAAAAAAAATTTTTTCTTTCCGTTTTGGGAGATCAAAGTTGGACTTTGCTCTTTTTTTCAATAAAAACATGCCAACTTAGATGAGCCAATACTTTTTGCTTTAGGAGTGAATCGTGGAACTGACAATTATTTTGTGTTCTACTATATCCCCACTAACTGTAAGTACATAAATATTTGTGGACGACTCTTGGCACAAAGGTCAGAGGTCACTCAAAGTTGGACGAAAAATAGTTTTTTAATGCAACTTTGACCGACCAAATCTTCTTGTGGAAACGGTGCACCACGGTAGTGTATATATCAGTAAATACCCACCAAAGAGTAGTATCCAAAAACATAAAGATATGTGTGGTTGATATTTTGCTTATCGAAATATTTGACTCTGAAGTTGCAGAAATCGCAAAATCACGTGACTTTGAGGGTCATTATCTCCTTGCAGCATGAGTGACCAGATACAAAACTAGTTGGAGTAGAAACCTTTCTTGTCCTAGAAATACAATCCGTTAACAAACCTATGGCTACTCTTTCAGTTTTTGCATAATTCTTCTCTAAACTTTGAAAAATGAGTGTTTTTCGGCGTTAAGGAAAAAGGCTAATTACCTGTTTTAAAATAGGTATTGCTATAATTTGTAGCATTATTATATCCCAACTTTCTAACTAGCTGAAATGGCATCTAATGATGGTTATACAGTTGAAACCAAATTGAAAATGAATTGTCGAAAATACTCAGTATACGTCAAAAGTCATATTTTTTTATTTGTCCAGGCGACGTTTTTTTTGTTACAGCTCTTTATTCCGTTCGGTTCCAACATGGTAAGCAATTTATGTACTTCTTGTCGTTCTAGTTGCTGTAAAACAGGAATGCAATGTATCTTAAGTCTGATATAAAGCAATATATCCTGTCATATCAAGTTTATAATGCTAAAAGAATATTTTGAAATGGACAATAAACACAATTAAAAAAAAAAAAAAAAACTTCTGTTCAGCTGTGCCCTCTTGGTCGATGTTGTGAATGTCATCAAAAACTCAACTTTTTCACAAATAAGAAGCCCCTTTAGCAGAATGTCACTTCTTAAAAATCTTGGTACATTAAAGCCCCATGGTGCAGGTCTGGAAATTTTTGATGACATTCATGACATCGAGCAAGAGGGCTCAGCTGAATAAGTAAGTTTTTTTTTTTTTTAGATTAGGTCTATTATCCATTTCAAAATATTCTTTTACATTAAAAACTGGATATGACAAGAGAAATTACTTTATATCAGACTTAAGATACATTACTTTCCAGTTTTAGAGCAACTAGAACGACAAGAAGTACATAAATTTGCTTACCATGTCGGAACCGAACGGAATAAAGAACTGTAACAAAAAAAAAAAACGTCGCCTGGACAAATAAAAAAAAATATGGTTTTTGACGTATACTGAGTATTTTCGACAATTCATTTTCAATTTGGTTTCAACTGTATAACCATCTTTAGATGCCTTTTCAGCTAGTTAGGAAGTTGGGATATAATAATGCTACAAATAACAGCAATACCTATTTTAAAACAGGTAATTGACCTTTTTTCTTAACGCCGAAAAACACTCATTTTTCAAAGTTTAAAGAAGAATTATGCAAAACCTGAAAGAGTAGCCATAGGTCTGTTAACGGATTGTGTTTCTGGGACAAGAAAGGCTTCTACTCCAACTAGTTTTGTATCTGGTCACTCATGCTGCAAGGAGATAATGAACCTCAAAGTCACGTGATTTTGCGATTTCTGCAACTTCAGAGTCAAATATTTCGATAAGCAAAATATCAACCACACATATCTTTATGTTTTTGGATACTACTCTTTGGTGGGTATTTACTGATATATACACTACCGTGGTGCACCGTTTCCACAAGAAGATTTGGTCGGTCAAAGTTGCATTAAAAAACTATTTTTCGTCTAACTTTGAGTGACCTCTGACCTTTGTGCCAAGAGTCGTCCACAAATATTTATGTACTTACAGTTAGTGGGGATATAGTAGAACACAAAATAATTGTCAGTTCCACGGTTCACTCCTAAAGCAAAAAGTATTGGCTCATCTAAGTTGGCATGTTTTTATTGAAAAAAAGAGCAAAGTCCAACTTTGACCTCACAAAACGGAAAGAAAAAATTTTTTTTTGAAAAAATAAAAAAACACGTGTTTAATAATTTTAAATAAAGACCATATTCTGAAATTTTCATCAAAATCAAAAATGTCAAGTTTTTTGACTGCCTGATTCTTAAAAAAAACGGCTCTTAATCGGATAATATTAACACATGCCTCAAAGTGGGTAAAGTTACGAAAAACAGCGATTTTTAGCCAAAAATCGTAGTTTTTCCTCTGTAAAACCAAAACTATTCATCTTAGAAGCTTTATTTTGGTCTCATTTTGAAGGATATTTCATTCTCATTAAATGCTAAAGAGTAGTAAAATGATGTTATATAATTTAACAGTATAAGTATTAAGGGGCATTAGCTTTTGTTGTCATTTTAACTCTTTGCTTTTCGTCTTAACCCCTTAATTCCTCTATTTTAACACAGAAATTTGTTTCATTTATTTCCAAAGTACCGCGAAAATACCCCTTTTTTAATTGACAAAGTAAATCCAACAAGAAGCAAATAAATGTAATTGAATATTGTAATGCTTTTAGGTTTTTGCATGAAAATTTCTTATTTTTGATATACTCTACGATTTAACCTAAAAAATGCCAAATAAATACTTTGAACATGATTGCAAAAATGAATGGGATAGCACTTAATGAGAATGAAATTTCCTACAAAATGAGACCAAAATAAAGCTTCTAGGATCAGTAGTTTTGGTTTTACAGAGTAAAAACAACAATTTTTGGCTAAAAATCGCTGTTTTTCTTAACTTTACCCTTTTTGCGGCATGTGTTAATATTATCCGATTAAGCTAAACGTTTGCAAATCTCATTTTCTAACATATTGGCACATTTTAGGGGGTGCCGCAAAAGAAATTCAAAAATTGATTTTTTGTGACCACCCTACTGTACCATACAAGAGTATTGAATTTATTTCAGACTGCTTATTACACTTTTTATGTTCTTCAGAAAGAAATGACAGATTTTTTATGGGATATTATGCTTAACTTGAAGTTGTACTTCTTTTCAGATGAGCAGCTTACTACCAAAACCGAATTTTTTTTTCTAAATGTTTGCTACTATATGGATCATTTCGATATAATATGAGGCTTAATGGCATTTTTATGCCACAGAACATGTTAAAGGTGTAGGTGTAACAGCCTACCGTTGGCCCAATGCAGGCCGATTTTGCTACCGTTTATCGGTACCTTCACAAAAATAAAATAATAAAAACGGTACCTTCACAAAAATAAAGTAATAAAAGCGGTACCTTCACAAAGATTGTTTAAAAAAATGGTCGGAAAAAGAAGTTTTTTTACGAAATTCCGGGGACTTCCCATCGAATGCGTTTTTCTTTACTCCACTACTATCGGCATTTTCGCGTTGTGAAATGAAGTTATTACTAAAGACGGTGTCGTACAGAACGAACTGAAATGAAGCGACGGCCGAGGCGTCTATTGTTTACATCGCCGATCAAACCATGTGCTTCGCGCGTTTTTGAATACGTGCTACATTATTAATTAAGTGTTTAATTTAGTTGATTTTTTAATTGAAATCAAGTCAAAACGAGGTTGACCAGCTACTGAGGTTCCCGACATAAAGATTATTATGTCAAACGTTAAAGACTGCAAGTTGCAGGCTGTTAGTACTTTGTTTTTATTTTCTTCTTTTGAGTATGTCTTTTTTTATGGTGTTAGTAATTGATAATTTTTTTTGACAATGTAAGTTCTTTTTGTATTATTTAAAAAGATGATTATAAATGTAACAATGACATGAGTTTTTTGTCCAAAATTAAATAACTTAAAATGTGCTGTGAAAAAATAGCGAACAAGAAGTAGTAAATTCACAAAAATAGGATGACGATTAAATATATTCACAAAAATAGGTAGTAAGATAAAATCCTGGATTGGGCCCTGAACAGTAAAAGACTTGCTGCTAAAGCTAACCCCTAAAGTGTAACAGATAACCATATACAGTCACAGATAACCATATAATTCTGCACAGTCAAGCGAACTGTTCCCTGGTTGGCGATAGAACGCCGGTAGATTCTATTTAGTCATTCATCCCTTACCAAAAGGTCAGTTATCAAAAGTATTCAAGTATTCAGCTGCCTGGAATAAAAGTAAAGTAACTTAATTCAATTTTATTTGTTATTCAGAATTCTAGAAGATTCAAATACACTATTTTTTGTTTACTATAATTCCAGCAATTTCATTCAGTTAATAGAAATTATTCAACTTTTCATGCATTTTTGTGTTTTCCTAGCCAAGAAGCAGCATTGTGTATAGTTGTAGGTTAAAAGATTTTGTTTAATATAAAGATGTTCTCCATTTCAGTTTTTAAAATTTTTGGATCTAAATGGACAGACATGCATTGATCATATATAATATGTTAACTGTGGTAAATTCGTTATTAAAATATTTCTAAAAAGTTCAGCAAATCAATTTTTTAAATTAAAAAGTTCAAATTTAACTAAAAATTTGAGTTTTTTTTTTTTTTTTCAATTCTAAATATTTTGCTTGTAATTGCTAACTACTTGTTTTTTTTTTTTTTTCATGCCGTAATCATCGTGTATACTTGAGTTACTTTTAACAGAACAAATGCTTTTTACGACTAGAATTAAAGCTATTTGAAAGAGAGAATATTTTTTTCCCCATGATACCATAAAATTACCATCATGAAATTTTGCACATATATAGATAATAGAAGGCTTTACAACATATATTTTTTTTCAAAAAAATTAAAAATTTTGATTTTGAATTTTTTCAAATAAAAAAAAAAATTTGAAATAAAAAATTGAAAAAAAAATTTTTTAGCAGCTAGGTCATGTTATATCTTTTATGAAACCTCATTTAATACTGAACAAAACAATACCAGTTTTAACTCTCTAGGTCAAATCGTTTTTTATTTGCGGCCATTTAAAGACTACTGAGTGAGGGAAAATTTTCAATGCTTCCAAAATTAAAAAAAATTATAACTTTGGAAATAATTGTTGAAAAAATTTGAAACTTCAGCTTTTTCATCATGGTGGTAAGTATAATGAACAGACAAAAAATCATTGCAATCTGAAACATTGACCTTAAAAACTTTTTTTTTATTGGTTGATTTGGTATGGAATGACCCTCTTTATAAAGTCAATATAAAGATATATATATTTTATCTTACTAAAAAATACTGAAACCTGATAAATGTCAACATTCGCTGGTGAGCGGATATTGCCATAGGTGTGAGAAACATTAACTGGAAAGACCGGATAATTTTTGATTAATGTTGTTATTCTCCAATATCGGTCGGTCTTTTACAGTTACTTCGTTTTATAAAAGTGTTCTTTATATTCACGTTTATAGGGAGAATTAATCAACTCATTAACTTGAACATGTAAAGATTAAAGAAAGTTGGAATCTGTACTAATTACTAGGGATGCACCGATAAGCAAATTGGCCGATTACCCATTAATCGGTTGTTGATAATCAGCCGATTAATGATGAGGATGATTGTTTTAATACTATCAATTTTACCATCACTATTTTTTCTCTTTTATACGGTTCCGAGTTTAGAAATAATAAGTACTTCATTTCTGAGAATAGATTTTTTTTTCTATTTTCCTAACTTTCACAAAATAATTTCAATATTTTATCAAATTTTTTAGAACCAATTTTCATATCATTGTCAATAATATTACATTAACACATTGTTAATTGGACATAAAAATTCAAAAAAAAAAAAAGGGGGAGTCTGTAGTAAGCACTCCAATTTAGGAGTACTTTTAATTTAAAATGTTTAGTATAATTAGTTGCAATTTAATTCAAGACTTTTACTCTTTGTGAAAATTAGAGATTATCTAAAAGCACTGTGCTAAGGAGAAAACTATCGCCTCATGAAAAATTTTGCAACATTGTCTATGTGTATATATTTATTCAAAATAGGAGAATAATTTGAACTTCACATCATCTGTGAAGATTATTATTACTGTTAATAAAATTATTCATCATAGTTTCTAAGTGAAGGTATACTTTAAAGAATAAAATTTAAAAAATATTTTTTTAACTGATTAATCGGTACTGCCGATTAATCGGTGCATCCCTACTAATTACTGAAAACATTTGTATAACATCATCTTTAGCTCAAATCAGTTTATGTATTCAAATTAAAAAAAAATTCTAAGCATTTTATTTACACGCACAATATAAGAACAATTCTTTTGGATGCTGTGAGTATAATATCTCTATTCTGTTGAAGTAATACGGATTGAAAGTTTCAATTTAGTGTTTCTCTTGTCAAGAAAAGGGGAGGGTATCTCCTGATAAAGGGTACTTTTTTAAAAGACTTGTTTTAGAAAATAAGCTTTTGCTTATGTGTTCACATGTGAAGTGTACACAAACTCTCGAATATTTTCATATAGTGAGTTTTTTTCTGAAATAATAAAAAGCATTTTAATGTTTCAAGTAATATTTTATGCAAGAAACTGAGTGGATTCAAATCACACTTAACTCTAATAATTGGGAGGTTTTTTTCTTGTAGTAATAAAAGTTTCCTCTGAGAATTAAACCTTGAGCCCAACTCTCTCGCTTTAGAGCTCAATCTCTGATCGCCTGCCTCCATTGCATTCAAAGTTAGACTGTCAATTGTACAATTAGAGAGCATATTAGTTTTGCTTTCAATTTAGTAGGAAACATTTAGTTGACATAATGACTGTTAAAGCAAAGGAATAAGATATTTGTTACCGCAAAAATATATTTAATTGCCTTTGTAAAATCAAGGCTACTTGAATTCAAGGTACATTAAGTTTTAATTACATAATTTCTGTAGGAAGTACTGAAAATTAAGTGTCCAAATTTCGGATTGGTGAAAATTTTCGAGCGAAGTTCCATGTTGCTTTACAACTGTTATAATTCATAATTAAAATATTTCAATCTTGTGTTGTACATCGTACACAAATTTGATCTCTTTGCTGTATTTTTTTTATTTTCTTGAATTGACACTTGCTCATTTCTCTCCCATTCAGTTCCTATGCCCATCGAGGACCAAGTTGCTGTGATCTACACAGGTGTCAGGGGATATCTGGATAAATTAGACCCATCTCGTATCCAGGCTTTCGAAAAAGACTTCTTGCACCACATTAAAACTAGCCACCAAGACATCCTTACCACCATTGCATCTGAGGGCAAAATCAGTGATGAAACAGACAAGAAGTTAAAGAAAATTGTTTCAGACTTTGTAGTAACCTTTCAGGCATAGAGATAAACAATTTTCAAGTGAAACAAAATGAATCATCTAAGCTGTAACTTATCTCTGAATAGATATAAATAGTACATTATGTTATAGTATTAATTTCTGTACGGCCTCTCATTTTCACGGGAATCTGATTTGCAAATGTCATTTTGACATTTTTTTTTCCTCTGGAAATCTGTTCAATTATTTTGTAAAATAAAAAAAAATTCCTCTAATTCTGCTTTGTTTCACATATTTCATGGTACTACTACACATTACAACCTAGCTTAAATAATGTATTAAAAAAATTTTTTTTTGAAGGGCAAAATGTTTGCTTGCATTCAAAATTATGTTTCAAGTAAAACATTTCTGTGATTTGTTTAATAACTACAGAATTATCAGGATTCTGGACTTTAACAAAAGCAGGAGCGCCCTGAAGGGAGGTCCAGGGAGGTCACCGGGACCTCCCAAACATCTTCATTCGGCAAATTCGGACAACGATTCGGCACATTCAAGGATAGTATTGAAATATTTTTTTGCAATATATATATACATAAATATACACATATATATATATATATATATATATAAATATTTTGTGTGTGTGCGGCTGCAATCTTTCTTTTTTTTTGTCATACATTTGTTATCTTTGAAAGGGAGAAGATCCGATTAATAAAAATGTCTCATTCTTTTATTGACGTGATTTACCATAAACCAAACCGTTTCTTTCCTTGGCGCCTTTCGGTGAATTCCATAGTGTGTGTAGCATGACCCCAGACAAGACGGATAATATATAATGAAAATGCTGCAATGCATTAATGTTGCACTTTGAACGCAAAGAACTCTAATATTATGTGCAACGACTTCATTTTTTTTTTTTTTTTTTTTTTTGCTTTACTGGCGGATTTTTTCATTTCTCGTACTGAAAAATATTATCTGCTTAGCTTCATTTCTTTAGTTCCATTTCTTGACTTTCTTCACTACGAAAATAATCAACGTCGAAATGTTCAATGTTGCTTTTCGTTTTAATTATAGTACTGAAATACATCTATTAGTTTTACTTACTAATTTATTGATTTTTCTTACAATGAAGAGAATTCGTAAACGATATAAAGTTGAGTGTTTAATTTGTGGAAGTACTTTTGATGACGATTATAAACGAAAACATGAGGAACTTTGCCACGGTGGAAGACATATCTCCGTGATACTTGCTGGAGCTCCAAAAAATCCATTTGATGCTGCAAGAAAGAAAATAAAGACTGCTTCAAGCAGCGAATTATCGTCATTAACGATTAGCGTTGAATTTGAATTGATCTTTTTTTCTTCCTCTTTTAATTTGTTTCAATGCATTTTTTGAACTCACTGAATTAAATCAATGGCCATAGGACTCCCACACTTGAGAGCCTGTCGCAAAAAATTTGGAAGCCCCTTATTTAACGTGAACATTTTTTCATGTGCAGTTTAATTTCCTTTCCGGGCTCTTATGTCACAGTTGCGACATGTGTGACTTGGTGAATCCGCCACCGACCTAAATAATGAGAAACAAATTAATTTCTTCGTTAAAGGTCGTTATGCCTTTGGAAAAAATTGTGTAAAAATTTTAGTCATAAATTAATTTTAATCTTTGTTCAAATTATTTTTCAGACATTACGCTTTTTTCTTAGAATTTAATAAAATTAGTTTTCATCATTTTCAATAAATTATGCATGTAATATATCAAAAAAATCCCGTTATAATTTCGTTGATTCGCCATTGAAAAATAAGCTACTAATAGTGTATTTTCTGTGTAATTGTGTGAAACTTAACCTCTTTCCGCTAGCAACTAATTCGCGTCAGTGGCGCAACAATAAGTAAAAAAAAAAAAAAAAAATCAAATGAAATTTTCGTTTCGCATACATAATTTCCTTACACTGCAAAAAATGAACTGTCATTTTTACAGTATAATACTGGCAGCCGAGGTTCCAATTAAAAACTAAAATGCAGAGTAATAAACTAAAACTAGCAATTGTACAGTTTCTTACTCTAAAGTTAGAAATTTTAGTTTTTTGTCGTAAAATCTAACTTTATTATACTGTAAAAACAACATACATGTGTTACAGTGTATTCGAACACCTTAAGAAATCTCGAAGTTTAATTAGTACCGTTATACCTAATTTTTATTGGATCCCTCCCCCAAAATGAAATCATATCTACACCAGTCACTGAGTGCCTGAGTTCACTCAATAATTTGCTCCATGAAGCCTCAGAACGTCCTCAGTTCTGCTTTACCAAATATACAAATATTGTTATTAGTTGTTTTCAGCATTTGCAGAACCACTTCGGAAAACAGTAAAAATCTCAATAAGAAACTAAGGTTTGTATACATATTCGTATTTTTTCATTCGGCACATTTTTAAGTTCCATTCGGTAAATTGAGAATTTTCTCCCTCCCAAAAATTAAAGCTCGTGGCGCCCCTGAACAAAAGATGCTTTGTATAATGGATTAACTGATATTTTTGAATCGTGATGTTCTTGCTTCGGTGCAAATATTTTAAACATTGTACCCCTTTGTTATAGTGCTCTTGTCGGGAGACAACAAAAAGTGCGATGTATCTGAAACTGCAGTATAGCCGTACGAAAAGTACATATTAATTTAAGATATAAATGATGTGCAAACCATATTTTTATTATATAAGAAATTATATATATATATAATTATAATAAAAACTACAAAAAAAAATACAAATGTTATTTTAAGAGGGAAACAGGAAGTATAAAAAAAAAAAATCTGACTTTCGATAAAACAATAATCCAAAGCTTAATACTTAAGCAGTGAATTTAGATGAATTGAAAACACCATTTTGTTTATCTATATTAAAAAAAAAAAGACATTGTTTTCTGGGAAATGCAGTAGGTTAAAATCTTTGATCTCAAGTTTTAAAGTCAAGGTTTTTATTAAAAATTTTCAGAAGACAATGAAAAGCTAGTATGTTGTGGCCATCACGAAACTTTCTTATTCCAGTGTTTCCCAACCTTTTTGAGCTCATCGCCGCCCCCCCCCCCCCCTTCTTCCTCGAAAAAACCATAAATTTAGCGCAATTGAATATCGGCCGATATTATTAAAAACATAAGTATCAAACTTCAATTTGAAATAAAATGTACGCAATAAAGCAATTATAACCAATCACTTTTAAACTAAAAATATAAAAAATAAATAAAATATCTTTAATTTTTCTTTTTTCTTCTACAAAGCGAATTTATAAGCATTTGAAGGGTAACATTTAACTGAGATCGATGTACTTTTCAAAAAACAGAAGTACATATTTCAAGATATTTTCTTTTCTTCACTGGAATCTGGCGGAATTAAAAACATTGAAACTTATGAGTAAAATTTAAAGGAGAATAAATTGAAAATCTGAAATTTCATAAAATTGACAGCAGGGCCGGTTTTAGCGTTTGATACGTTCCGTGCGAAAGTAAAACATTGCGCCTCTGTTGAAGTGCAATATAAAAATACCCTTCCAAAAAAAATTGTTTTTAATTTTTTAACAAACATATAAAAAAATTTTTTTTTTCAATTTTCACTGAAAATTTTCCATTTAAAATATTGCGTTTCGAAAGATTGTTTTACACAATTGATCGGTATCAATTTGATTCGGTAAGCTATTTAACTATTAAGAAGCAGCTAAACAAGTACCGAGTCGATAGTTATTTCATGAAACAACGAGTGCTAACACATTCGATCAAAAATATGGAGTTTGGAGATTTTCTGGCAGAAATTTATCAAAATTTGATTAAAAGGCGTAATTTTAGCAAATTTTTGGTGCTGTTTGGGAGTGGTAAAGACTCTTCGGAAATTTTACACGAATGAAAATGTTAAAAACGCGGTTGTAGGTTGCCATATCTTCAATGATTTTTTAAGAGATGGATTCAAAGATTCTCCCACAAAAGGTTTTTGAAATTGAAGTTCCGAAAATTCCGATTTGGACGATAATTGATGATGATAGGAAGAGATGGGTTTGGGGATCCTTTCCTGGAAATTTTAGTAATTGAAGTATAATAAGAAGCATCTCCGCCGATTCGAAAGTTCAGCCCTAAAGACGAGTTTTCTTTTTGAAATTGAAGTCTTAAAAACACAATTGTAGGCCACCTTTGATAACCTTATGGAAATGGGTAGAATTTGGGGGCTCTCTCGAAAGTTGAAGAAATTTAAATTTAAAAACATATTTTTTTGCCGATTTTTGATAAAATCAGGGGTAAAAAAAAGATCTCCTTCAAAATGTTTTGAACCTGAAATTCTAAAAAAACCAAATCAGGTGATCATTTATGATAGCGTGGAGCGGTTCAGTGGATTTCTCTGGAAATTTTTTTCGAGACTGCAGATCTCAAAACGTAGTTTTACACGCTTTTCAATCATCTTATTAAGTAGTGGGGCTGGTGGAACCTAGAACTCTCTTCCTCTGCCTGCCTCTTATATCATAATGGACTGACAGGATTTACCCCTTCTTATTTTCAACATTTTTGACCCCTCTTTCCTCTGTCACAAATTCACATTTCATCTTACCCCCTTATTACATGTCACACTATTTTTCATAAGCATTATCTCACAACAAAAAGACGTGATGTCACACTTCTTGTTCCCCCTTCCTACTCCCACACAATGCCACGAGCCCTCAAAGTAGAACATCACTTATGGACAACCCCTTAAATAAAAATGATGCGAGAAACACTCTCCTAGTTTTCCTTACTGAAATTAAAAACATTTTTACATTGATGTTTTTGTTTGTTTCAAATAGAGATGCATCCAATAGCAAAAAAAAAAAAAAATCATTTTGGAGTAAAGGTGATATTTTGCTGCGATACCATAGGTATATTTTTCCGTAAAAAGAAGTAAAAATCAGTCTTTGATATTTTAATTAAAAATAAAATAAAAATATGCCGGTTGCCCCCTATGAAGATAACTTATTAATTAGTTAATTTTTAACGATGGCTTTTGATGTCTTTCCCTTATAATATACTGGATACTTTTTTTTATTCAAAAATGTTTGAAACGTACATCTCGGCGCCTCATGAGTTATCTTGCTAGATAGTTTTTCGGATGATTCTAAATAACGTTTCTAAACAGCATTTTGTCTTTTAATTTTATGTTTAAAATATAAAATAATGTAATAAAACTTTGACTTTATACATTTGTTCATTACTACTTTTTTGGGGTAGTCTGTGGGGATTTTCTCATTCTTTATATGACTGAAATAAGATCAGCAATCTTTGCCATGAAAAACTGAGCGAGCACCATGCTCCTTTTCCCGCTTTTGGTGAGAGCCCTGATAGTCTAAGATCCCACCGCAGTTTATCTACACTCATAGCGTACACTCATCACGTACATATCAAATTAAAGTACATTTTTTTCTGAACGTGATGCACTAAGTATTCATATGTAAAAGTGCCCGAAACCTATAGGCAGCCTGACCTAAACAGGACATATGAATGTAGTATTTCTACACTCATTGCGTACACTCATCACGTATATATCAAATTAAAGCTGATTTTTTCCTGAACGTGATGCACTAAGGCTGCCTATGTAAAAGTGGCCGCAACCTCTAGGCAGCCTGGCCTAAACAGGTCACATGAATGTAGTTTTTTTTACACTCATCGCGTACACTCATCACGTATATATCAAATTAAAGCTGATTTTTTTCTGAAAGTGATGCACTAAGGCTGCCTATGTAAAAGTGGCCGCAACCTGTAGGCAGCCTGGCATAACAGGTCACATAAATGAAGTATTTCTACACTCATCGCGTACTCTCATCACTCATATATCAAATAAAAGCTGATTTTTCCCTGAACGTGATGCACTAAGGCTGCCTATGTAAAAGTGTCCGCTACCTCTACGCAGCCTAGCCTAAACAGGTCACATAAATGTAGTATTTCTACACTCATCGCGTACACTCATCACGTATATGTCAAATTAAAGCTGATTTTTTTCTGAAAGTGATGCACTAAGGCTGCCTACGTAAAAGTGGCCGCAATCTGTAGGCAGCCTGCCTAGCAGGTCACATAAATGTCAAATTCTTCATTCATGTAACTTGTTTAGACCCGGCTGCCTACAGGTTGCGGCCACTTTTATATAGGCAGCCTTAGTGCATCACTTTCAGAAAAAAATCAGCTTTAATTTGATATATACGTGATGAGTGTACGCGATGAGTGTAGAAATACTACATTCGTGTGACTTATTTAGGCCAGGCTGGCAAGAGGTTGCGGTCACTTTTACATAGGCAGCCTTAGTGCATCACTTTCAGAAAAAAATCAGCTTTCACTTAATATATACGTGATTGGTGTACGCGATGAGTGTAGTAATACTACATTCATGTGACCTGTTTAGGAAAGGCTGCCTAGAGGTTGCGGCCTCTTTTCCATAGGCAGCCTTAGTGCATCACGTTCAGGAAACAATAAGCTTTAATTTAATATATAAGTGATGAGTGTACGCAATGAGTGTAGAAAGACTACATTCATGTGACCTGTTTAGGCCAGGCTGCCTAGAGGTTGCGGCCACTTTTACATAGGCAGCCTTAATGCATTACGTTCAGTAAAAAATCAGCTTTAATTTGATCTATACGTGATGAGTGTACGCGATGAATGTAGAAATATTACATTCATGTGACCTGTTTAGACCAGGCTGTCTATAGGTTGCGGCCACTTTTCCAGTGGAAGATTAGTGCATCACTTTCAGAAAAAAATCTGCTTTAATTTGATATACATGTGATGAGTGTAAAAATTTGACATTTATGTGACCTATTATGCAGGCTGTCTACAGGTTGCGGCCACTTTTACACAGGCAGCCTTAGTGCATCACTTTCAGAAAAAAATCAGCTTTAATTTGATATATACGTGATGAGTGTACGCGATGAGTGTAGAAATACTACATTCATGTGACCTGTTTAGGCCAGGCTGCCTAGAGGTTGCGGCCACTTTTACATAGGCAGCCTTAGTGCATCACGTTCAGGAAAAAATCAGCTTTAATTTGATATATACGTGATGAGTGTACGCAATGAGTATAGAAATACTACATTCATATGTCCCGTTTAGGCCAGGCTGCCTATAGCTTTCGGGCATTTTTACATACGAAGACTTAGTGCATCACGTGCGGAAAAAAATGTGCTTTAATTTGATATATACGTGATGAGTGTACGCTATGAGTGTAGATAAACTGCGGTGGGATCTTAGACTATGACGTTAATTCTTCGCCTTTGAAAATTAATTTTCATTCTCTGCAATAAATCGAAATTGCAAAGAACCAATGTATATTTCTTCATGTATTTGCAGTCTATGACTGGGATAAATAGAGTAAATGAGCGTGAGGCTTAGTTCTCTTCATCTATAAAGATGGAAGAAAAAGCGCACTTTTATTACTCTCTTCTGCATTAATGCAATGTTGTACAGATGTAAAAACTATTTTAGATACAAAGGATCATCTGAAATGTTTTATAGATTCTCGACCTAAACCGCTAATAACAAGTTTCGCTCTATTTTTAACACCCACCCTCTCGTATCTATTTTTGCGGAAGCGCTTTGAAATTTGTTTCGTTATGTATTAATTTAAATATTTATTTTCCCCCCTTCCTTTATATTTTATTACTAGCCGGGTACCCGGCCCTGCCCAGGTTTCTTCCGGGTACGGTGTTTTAGTGACACTCGTTCATGAATTTTTCAACATTAAAGTGCATATCTATATACACATGGCTACTTCTGAAAACAATGGCAATTTTTCTGACTGGACAAACTAAAAAACTGTATTACACACCTTGAATACAAATGCAAGCTACAAATAATGTTTAGGTAAATCGGAAATGTTATAAGCTTGGGACAGGGTGCGGCGGAGAAACTTGCAGACTTGAAAAGCCAACTAAGGGAAAAGTACATCATGTATCAGTGTACTACTTTTTATAAGATATGGTACACATTCTGAATTTTTATATTAGTTAGATTTAAAAACTACATCGGGAAGAATGACGGCCCCTGTTAATGATGCACTCATGTACCCTAGATTTGTTGCACTCTTTCGAGCATATCGACTGATGGGATGTTGGTGATAGCAAGCCGGATGTTGTTCTCAGCGTTGAGGGTCCGGGGCTTGTCGTTGTAAACGATCGATTTGAGATACCCCCATAAAAATAGTCACAGAGTGTCAAATCGGAAGAGCGGGCCGGCCACGGTACGTCACCTTTCAAGGAGACGTTATCACTCAACTGGTGAACCACAGCAAGTTTGTAGGGATGAAACTGGAGTTCGTTGTGAAGAATTCGTCTCAGTGTCCAATCAAAAATCCCCAAAGCAGCAGCGTGTTTACGCGCCGAACGCCTGGGAGAGCGCAAAAACGACTCCCTCACTTTTTCGACGTTTTCTAGGGTTCTGGAAATCCGTTGACCTCCTGGGCCTCTGTTTGCCACTCTCACTTTCCCTGAATGTTTTAACCCACAAAACAGTCGATTCCCAGCCAGGAATGGGAACAACGGGCTGAATTTTGAACCGAGTTTGGAAGGCACGTTGAGTGGCGACCACCGAAAGATTATTTGAAAAGTAAGATTCGGCGGCGAACGCTCGTTGCTCCTCTGTCCAACGCATGGCGACAACTAAACTATGAGATAACAAAACTTCAGGACCCTCTTTTTAAAATGAGACTCTTCCCACTCTTTCTGACCACTCTTTGCTAATTAGCGTTCAATTAAAATCAGCAAGTTTCTCTGTCGCACCCTGTAAAATCAATCGCACTGGAGTCAAGTATTTCCAAACATTACACGTAAAATAAGTCCCATCATTAGTTTATATCCTTGTGACTACATTGGTGAAAACATCTTATGTACCTAACTTAGAAATTTTTTGACTATAAACATTTTCTGTTCTCTAACTGTTGCCAAAATCAATTATCTTTTTATTTAGTCTCGTTAGCGATTATTGGCACAGATGAATCTAAAAATCCTAAGAAAGCAATAAATTTCATACTTACTCCAGAGAAGCCTTGGTTCACATTTTCATTATGATCACCATTAATATTGTTGTTGCGAGGCAACCAAATTTTTGCAACAATGGACTGAAAATTTAATGATTTAATGGGGAAACTATATGAAATTTACTATTTATCATAATAACTTTTTTAAACTAAGCTTTTTAGAAATAAATTATAGCTTATCCTGCTCCCTGTTACTGTAGCTATCTATGGTGAAAAAATGGTTAAAATCGGTTCAGTAGTTTGGAAGATTACCCCGGACATACGTTTTCAAAAGTAGTCTTTTATGTATATAGATTGTTTTACAGAAACTCAGTTGTGATATTTTTCTTAATTTGATTTGGTAATTTTGCGCCCCTCCAATTTTTTACTCCATGCCGGGGCACGGACTGACGGAGTGTTAGTCCGGCCCTGATTGACAGTGAGTGAGAAAAGACTTCCTAAAGTTCATCCGAGGTGCGAACTTAAATTTGTTTCTTTCTTAACTTGTGATTATTTGTTCGATCTCTGAACAACCGGTTTCGTATAAGTTTACAATTTCGATTTTCACTACACTTTTATTGTTGCTGTTTTCTCTTCTAAATACCCATCGCCCCTCAAGAATTTACCCCCTTTGAGGAGCCAAATCGCCCCCTTGGGGACTCAGGCCTCATAGTCCTCCTATATCTACTATATTTTCTCACTTTGTCAGATATTCTCCTATATTTCCTATATTTCTTACTTACTCTTCTATTTTATTTCAAACTCCTATATTTTTTTCATCAGATGTTAGATGCAGCCCAAAAATGCAAAAACTACTTTCCTCCTCATAATATTTTGCAGATTAATTCCAATTTGCAAGCTATTAAAAAGTTTTTTAACACGAGTTGTAAAGCCTAAAAAAATTCAAGAAAAATTCATGGCCAAACTGATTGTTCTTGATTTAACGAACGATGATAATATTCTACTGGGAGAAAAGATTTCTGTTGGTTTTCTTGCCAAAAATGAAGCACATAAGCTTAATAAAAATAAAAGAATATTTTTATACCGATGCTAAACGGTTCATAATTACTCTAATTAATTATTTGTTGAAGTACCTACCCTTAAATAATGTTTTGCTAAAAATATTCATATTTTACATCTTTTAGTCAAGGAAGAACAAGGTGAACAGTTAAATGAAAGTTGCTGTGCAGATGCCTGCTGTGATTAAAAAGGAGAACATAGATAAACTGTGTGAAATGGAAGATTTATATAAATGAGGAAACTGATGATTCAGTAAATATACAAACGCCTTCTGGTTGCATCAAACGAATTGATGATTATTGGGGTAAAATATTAATGATTAAAAATAATCTTGGCAATTTCAAGTACCCCTTGCAGTGGAAACTCGTTAAAGCAGTTTTGAGTATATATCATGGTCAAGCTGATGTCGAACATGGATTTTCTGTTAATCGTCGTTATGTCACCTAATAGGGAAAATATAAAGTTCACTATTTTCTGTATGTGTGGAAATTCTTATGTTCTCACATCTGTTACTCTTCACATTACTATAATTTTATGCAATGTAGAATCCTACTAAGAATTGTGCTTTTTTTTTTAAAAAAAACCTGTGTTGCAAAACATATTAGTATTCTATGTCTCGAAATTCCGATATAATTCGCTACGGATCTTGTATATTTCTTTGAAACTCCTTTGCATACATTTTTGAAACTCCTATATTTTTTCCTTGAAACTCCTATATATCCCCCCCCCCTGCTATGACCCTTGAGGGCGATTTGGCTCCTCAAAGCATGCGGCCCACCGCGCGCTGCTATGCAGATTGTGCACCCCTACCGTAAAACAAGCATTGCTTAAATTGGAGCAATTTGCGCCAAATTTTAATTGGAGATTGTTTCCATATAGGTTCACTGTTATTTCAAATTTCATTTAAATTGCAGCAATATTTCTGAGATAAACAGTTGCTATGCTGAAAAAAGAACGGGGTCATTCCATTTTAAATCAACAAATGGGGTGCGCATCACCATTTTTGATTTTGATGAAAATTTGCATGTGTATTCCTTTTACTTCCCAGAGCTCAAAATAGTGTTCACTTTATTTTTAAAAATTTTACCCTTTGATATATAGGCCATTTTTGTTGTTGGCAACAGCGAAAATTGGGCGTTTTGATGCTTTGTCTTATGAACTATAACTTTTTTTCTATCAAAGATTTTGAGCTCAAATATAGCTCATTGGAAAGCTAAGAAAAAGATCTTTTTATATATGCTAGCAATAAATTTCAGATTTTAAAAAAATATTTATTTTTCCAAGGTCAAAGTTTACGACGAAAATGACATTTTTTACTACTTTCGAACATTAAAAAACCCATGAAGGGTTCAAAGTAACAAGCCGATTTTTTCATCATATATTCATAGCAATGGTTACTTACTGTATAAAAAAAAATTGGCTTGTTACTCCACCCCTTTTATGAGATATGCCCCCTCAAAGTTGTAAAATTTTTAAAAAATCCAATTTTCAACGCTTAAAAAATGCATGTGGGGGGCAATATAAAAACATTTTTATATGTGGTATTTTAAGTACTTTTTACCAGCTTTCTAACAAAACAAAAGTTGATTTGTTATTCAAAGGCGTTTGGCAGATATAAGAGACTGAACTTTCAAAAAATTGCACAAAAACAACACCATTATTTTCATTTTTTTAAATCTTTTTTTTTATTTAAATGTAATTATATACCTTATTCTTTGCCTTAAATGCTAAAAAAAGACTAAGAAGAGCAATGAAGAAACATATTTAAAGTTTAATGAGATAATTTAAATTTTTAACACCTGGGAATATAGAATACCACTAAACTTGTCTGATTTTTAAACATCTGATTACTACCTACAACAGGACTGAGCATTTCTCAACTTGTCCAGGTTTGTTCATACCATGTGGTCATCCTTGTTTTGGCTTGCTCTCACATGTGTATCTTAGTTATCTTTCAAATTCTGAAAGAAGTAGGTTGTTGAGCTAGTGTTTCTGCTGTAAAATCTTGTGAAGCTGATGTGATTTCTTTTCATTTCAAGCTCATTAATATTCACAGAATGTTTTGTTAAAGGTAAAAGAAGAAATTTTTTAGAATCCTTAAATATAAATTTAAATTTGTCTTTCTACATGTAAACTGTGAATAAGTTATGGATAACCCTAAATGCTCCATAGAGGTTTTTGAGAATGATGATTGTAATATTTTAAGTTACAGTAGGTAGTCTACTGTAAATAGTATTTCTGAGTACAGTGATGATGATAAAACTTTACTGAACCTGAGAACTAGGTGTAAAACTATTGAAACTGTTCGTACCTACCAGCAAGAAGTTCCATAAAGGTGGCAAAACTTGGCAAGAATTTTTTTGCATGGTAGGTACAAACAGTTTCAATAGTTTTACACCCAGTACTCAGGTGCAGTAAAGTTTTATCATCATTACTGTATTCAGAAATACTATTTACAGTAGACTACCTACTGTAACTTAAAATATTACAATCATCATTCTCAAAAACTCCTATGGAGCATTTAGGGTTATCCATAACTTATTCACAGTTTACATGTAGAAAGACAAATTTAAATTTATATTTAAGGATTCTAAAAAATTTCTTCTTTTACCTTTAACAAAACATTCTGTGAATATGAATGAACTTGAAATGAAAAGAAATCACATCAGCTTCACAAGATTTTACAGCAGAAACACTAGCTCAACAACCTACTTCTTTCAGAATTTGAAAGACAACTAAGATACACATGTGAGAGCAAGTCAGAACAAGGATGACCACATGGTATGAACAAACCTGGACAAGTTGAGAAATGCTCAGTCCTGTTGTAGGTAGCAATCAGATGTTTAAAAATCAGACAAGTTTAGTGGTATTCTATATTCCCAGGTGTTAAAAATTTAAATTATCTCATTAAACTTTAAATATGTTTCTTCATTGCTCTTCTTAGTCTTTTTTTATCATTTAAGGCAAAGAATAAGGTAAATAATTACATTTAAATAAAAAAAAGATTTAAAAAAATGAAAATAATCGTGTTGTTTTTGTGCAATTTTTTGAAAGTTCAGTCTCTTATATCTGTCAAACGCCTTTGATAACAAATCAACTTTTGTTTTGTTAGAAAGCTGGTAAAAAGTACTTAAAATACCATATATGAAAATTTTTTTATCTTGCCCCCCACATGCATTTTTTTAGCGTTGAAAATTGGATTTTTTAAAAATTTTACAACTTTGAGGGGGCATATCTCATAAAGGGGGTGGAGTAACAATCCAATTTTTTTTATACAGTAAGTAACCATGACTATGAATATATGTTGAAAAAATCGGCTTGTTACTTTGAACCCTTCATGGGTTTTTTAATGTTCGAAAGTAGTAAAAAATGTCATCTTCGTCGTAAACTTTGACCTTGAAAAAATAAATATTTTTTTTTAAATCTGAAATTTATTGATATCATATATAAAAAGATCTTTTTCTTAGCTTTCCAATGAGCTATATTTGAGCTCAAAATCTTTGATAGAAAAAAAGTTATAGTTCATAAGACAAAGCATCAAAACGCCCAATTTTCGCTGTTGCCAACAACAAAAATGGCCTATATATCAAAGGGTAAATTTTTTAAAAATAAAATGAACACTATTTTGAGCTCTGAGAAGTAAAAGGAATACACATGCAAATTTTCATCAAAATCAAAAATGGTGATGTAACAACTTTTTTGAAAATTTGTTGATTTAAAATGGAATGACCCAACGTTCGACTGCACCACCCGTATTGCAGCTAATAGCGCCAAAATTTAATCACTTTTTGTACTCTCTTCGGTAGGGATGAACTGATAAGCAAATCGGCCGATTACCGATTAATTGATTGATAATCGGCTGAGCCGATTAATGATAAGTATGATTGTTTGTAATACTACCAATTTTACCATCACTGTTTTTTTCTTTTATACAATTCCAAGTTTAGAAATAGTAAGTAATTTGTTTGTGAGAGATTTTTTTTTTTTCCATTTTTCTAATTTTCACAAAATAATGTCAATATTTTATCAGACTTCTTAGAACCAATTTTCATATTATTGTCAATAATATTACATTAACAAATTGTTAATTATGTTAATTGGACATAAAAATTCAAAAAAGGGTAGGGGGAGTCTGTGGTGAGCACTTCAATTTAGGAGTACTTTTAATTTAATTTTTTCTTATAATTAGTAGCAATTTAATTCAAGACTTTTATTCTTTGAAAATTAGAGGTTATCTAAAAGCACTGTACTAAAGCGAAAACTCCTCACATGAAAAATATTGCAACGTTGTCTATGTATATTTTAAATAGGAGAATTAATTTATTAAAAACTTTCCATTAACTGTGAGGATTATGATTACTGTTAATAAAAATATTCATCATAGTTTCTTAGTGAAGGTATACCTTGAAGAATAATATTTAAAAACTTTTTTTGGCAGATTAATCGGCCCGATTTTGTCGATTATTAATAATCGGCAAAGTGGCCGATTAATCGGTGCATCACTACTCTAAAATCTACCTGCGGATCAATTTTTGTTTGATTGAATCACTACATGTACCCAATAGAGTCTAACTATGGACCACTTTTTGTTTGATTCCGCCAGTTACTTCCTGAGATATAGCAATCACCCAAGCGCAGAAAACTTGCGATTGCTCCACCCCCCTTGGAGGTCACACACAGAGAGATATTTTTTGTGTCCAAAAACATTTATAGTTGAATGTTTGCTGCACACAGTTACCTTGAAATCTTAAGAGTCATGAACATCAGCAGAACGCAATCCATGTCGTAACACAAGTGAATTTTGCTCCATGTTCCCTTTCCCCCCCCCCCGCTTAATTCACCTACATTACGTCATAGATGAAAATGTTTTATCACAATTTTACGCGCATAGGCTGCTGGTGCAAAAAAAAGGGGGGGGGGTCAAAAGAGATACGGGAGAGGGAGTTGAAAGAATTGGGGGGGGGGGGGTGAGTTACGATGCAGTGCAGCAGCTTTGAATTTTTTTTTTTTTTTTTTGCTGTGATTTGGCTACAATATTGGATTTTAACATTGCTGATTAATTGACTTCTAAAGCACGTGGAATTTGGCCTCAAAAATCAACCTGGATGGTTGATTTTCCTCCATTCTTATGAAATAACGTGAAAAAAGTCCGATTTTTTTTTTTGGTTTTCAGCTTTTATTTTGGTGAAATTAAGCAATTAAGGGAGTAAAAAATAATTTTTCACTCGATCATTACTTTTTAACCGTGAAAAGTGAGGGGGCAGTCACTCTTCTTGGCCCCCCGTACAATAGGGTGTTCTGAAAATGACTATTTTTTTTATTTCGATGATGGGTATTGCGGTAAAAGGGCCATGGGGAGCAAAGTGCATGGAAAAAAAATTGAAATTTTTTGGTCAATTTCTTGATCGCCGCAATTGCGTTGAAGTTTGAAAAAAATGAGGTTTTTCCAAGAGATTTTTAGCAAATTATTAAAAAAAAAAAATCTATGTTTGATAACGGGTAGGGCGGAAAATGTGCCATTAAGGGCACAGAAATATCATAAAAAAATTGAGGTCTGTGGTATAATTCTTTCCTTTTCCAAAAATGCGTAGAAGTTTTGGCAATTTCCTGTTTTTTTATACCTTTTTAATAAATTTTGTCAAAACACTGAAATGCTGTTTTCGGGGCATTTGTCTTAAAATAATTGCATTGTTTGTCATATGATGCATTTTTAGAGGTGCTGAAAATTTTTTTAAAATAATTTCCTGAAAATCTCAAAAACTGCATTTTTTCCAAATTTCAACGCGATTGCGGCCGATCAAGAAATTGACCACAAAATTTCAAATTCTTTCTGTGCACTTTGCTCTCCCTTTAATGGCATTTTTTCCGCAATACCCATCATCGAAATAATAATTCATTTTCGGCCTACCCTACCGTACAAGCCGCATATGACTTATGGCAACTGTGTATTCAAACGTAACTAACGTAAAGTTAGTTACGGCTAAAATTAAAAGGGGGTAAGCCACCCTTCAGATCTCTTCTGAATATCGAGTAATGGGATTGTTTCCTGCAGCCAAAAGTACAACTTTTAGTCAGTGATATTGATAAAACAATAAATAAGGGGGGGGGCAAACATAATATATTTTCATTTTCTGAACAGTTTATTTTTAATATTTTTTTTTAATGTCCTATTTCTAAAGCAAAGCGAGGTCTCATAATTATGACGTCATACTCTAGGGTCCCTCGTACTTGCAAAAGCTCGTGGTTTCACCAGGATGAAGCCCTGAAGAGAGCTCAGTTCTTTTGATCCAGTCCAAGGGCCGAGCATACCCCTGGTCCAGTACCCCTAGAGGTATCATTTCACTTGGAGGACTATGTGTCTATGAGCATTTTTACGTACCCCAGCCACCATTTGTGAAGATTGGATCTTTGATCAGCTAGGATAGAACCTCTCGACCTTCCGGTCACGAGTCCGATCGATCTACCACGGCCCCGTATGGTATGACACCACAAATGAAGAACTTTGCTATAAAGTCAGGCCTAAGTATCAGTTTTTTCAACAATGAAAAATTCACAAATGCGCAGACACTGCACAAATGCGCAGGAATAGTGCAGACACGTGTATCGGCTTTCGGCAGTGCAAGGGACGCCTTTTCCAACACGGAAAAGAAGTGAGCTTATGGAATCAAAGGTCTTTGAATCCATAAGCTCTGATTTTTTGCATTGAAAAAGGCTTCTTTATGACCGTCGAAACACGTGTCCGCAGTATTTCTGCGTTATTGTTTTTTTAACATTGTATTTTTGCTTTTATTTTTGAGCAGAAAGGTATTTATTTGTTTCATCTACCTTGATTTTTGAAAGAAAAGTGAGTGGCGTTGACAAATAAACAAGGGGGAAAAAAGAGTCAAAACTGCAATTTGAAAGTGTTCAGTTAGTTTTAACTTGTTTGCATAAAATTTCAATCGTTTAAAGCCATAAATAACTTTTGATGTTCCGACCTTTCCCATTTCAATACTCATTGCACTATTGCTCTCTTTCCGCACTTAACTCTTCACTAGAGTTAACTTGAAAATTCATTCTAATAACAATAGCGTAAATCCTTCATATGTCTGCAATAAAGCTGTGCAAATACTGTATTTTGGAACTCAATCAGAAGAGCAGCTGAAATCCAAAGGCTGTAAACTTGAATTTGTCATTTTCTTGTTAGTGTCAGAAGATTACTTTATCTTGCAGAAGTATTAGCTTTGAGCAACTAGATCTTCCTTCCTAAAGGGTATTTTGACTTCCTTGCCTTCCGCTTTTTCCTCGAAATGAACTACTTGGCATCGTGTTTATGCTGAATATCGTAAGTATTGCTAATTATTTAATTTTATTCAAGATGACAAAGTTTCAAGATGCAAAACAAAGATTCCAAACGAAATTGCGGCTATATCGTCCCGCATCTCAGAAGCAGAGAGAGCATAAAAAAAACGAAAGATTT
>JAXGGA010013168.1:0-36148 GCA_038373865.1 Uloborus plumipes
TAAAACTGTACATTGGATTTTTAACTCTCCAGTATTAAATATTTTTCAGATCATTATCGGGGAAGCAAAATGCTATCTCCCAATGATGACACAAAAAGGGATTTTTTTACCCAATTGATTACTTGAGGTGTATGTCAATTACTTAATACTGGATTACGGTATGAAAAAAATTGATTCAGATGCTAAGATCTTTCTTAAAAATGTAAAGCCAGGATCACACAATTCGACAATTTTTAGTAAATTTTTTATCACTGTTTTTGATTTTATTTATTTATTATTATTTTAACCTTTCCATTAATTTTGGCTGGCGTTTCTTTTTTCCTCGTCACAGCAACGCCTTCACTGCTCTCTCGGCTACAGTATTTGCCAGGGAACAATTATTTATATTTAGGTACTTTAGATTGGCAACGGTCAAAAGTTTATTCGTAGATGTGTTTAATCAAAGTTTACAAATATGTTGTTAGTTTAAAAAGGAAAATCTACATTTTTTTTCCTGAAAGATAGTTAATGTATTTATACTACTTCTATAAGAAAAACGCTAATGGATCGGAGGCAAAAACAAAGTGTCTTAAACTATACAACACACGAAGTTCGAATTTTTACCCCAAGCGATGCTCTCTATTAAGGTGTCTTTATCAGGTTGAAACAGGGCATCAAAATTATCTATTTCATTGGCTACTAAGCAAAATGGTGGACCATGAAACATTGTATGTGGTATTGAGGGATTGCACTATGTATGCAAAAGGCTAAAACCCTTTAACAGCCCCATTGGAAAGAGGGACAAAATCATAAAATGAAGAAAGTGTAGTTGTCAGCTGATGTTGATTTTGAAATGTAATTAAATTACATTTGCTCAAAATGAGTACGTATCATTAATAAAATTAGTTAAAATAAAACATTAAAAATTTGAAATAACACAATAAATACGCAGTTGTGAATTGATTTTTATACCTGCAAAAACATTTTACAATCACAATATTTGGTTAGATCTTTCTTATATATGTACATATTCTACGCTCATATAAAATAATTTCAAATACTTATTGCATTAAATTCCTGCTAGAGCTATAAATCTATTCTTATTAACACAGTACCTAAAAAGAATAATTTTAGACTTAAAAATATAACCTAAAACAGGGAACTAATTATAACTTGATTTATTTGTGCTTTCTGTAACAGATTGTAAAATTAGAAGAAAATAAAAACTAAAAAACTTTACATGCTTTCCAATATGATAATATGCGTTTGGTATTATAATTTTACCTCATCATTTAAAAGAAGCTACTTCATGATTAAAAGTCACAAAACCCTTTGGGAACAAAGTGATAGAGTACTATTTATTCCTACCAGTCAAATTTTGTTGGAAGTGAAAAATGAAACTCCAAAAAGATTGAAGCACCTGCGGATTTGTATAAGGGCATATTATCCAATTTTTCTCCATCAAAAATTTTAAACTGGTTCAGTTGTCATTAGTAAAACGTGTGATTAAAAGACTATAAAGTGCAAGCAAATGCGCAATTTGGACGCAGGTGAAGACGCGCAATTTCATGGGGGAAAAATTTTAAATTGACTCAATTGACATTAATAAAACGCACGATTAAAATACTATAAAGAGTAAGAAAGTGTACATTTCAGAGAGACAGGTGTATCTCCGCACTATCAGGGTAGGTCCATGAGTTATATCCACGCAAAGCTAATCGGATCCCCAAAATCTAAAACTATTGCCCATACAAGCCAAGGACAAAGCTCTAATGAAGGCTTATCAACTACTGCCGCCCCATACAGATGAGTTTTTAATTGATTACAAGGTCAAAACGTATTACAAATTCCTCACACATGTCACACTGTGCCTTAGTTTAATAGAGTTTTGTCCATAAAACACATCTATGTGGGAAAAATAGAGTTTGTATCAGTGATAAAAGATTTTTTTTTAAGTTTTTTTTTTCAAGAAAAAAAAATATTTTACTTAAGCGTGAATACTGAGCCCTTAAACAAGAATCGGAAATCTTTCTTAACTTTAACGCAACTATCTACAATATTAAAATACATTCAATGTGTCATAAAATTAAACACGAAGAAAAATTTAGTTGCAACTATCTTATTAATGTTAGGCGTCACCAATTTAATAGTGCATTAAAAAACATCAGTATGTACAAGCATCCTACATTCGTGAAACTTACCTCAGATAAGATAGTTGCCGCTAAATTTTCCTCCATTTCTTGGTAAAACATTTATTTTTGACTGTACTGAAGACAATATCATCATAATTATCGTCATCGTTATCAAACATTATCTGAGGCATTGCCTTCGTCCCAAGTTATACAGTTTGCTGCACTATATATCCAATGATGTCTGATACATATTTTAAAATCCACGATAAAGATGGTTGTTCTGAACAATTTAAGTAATGGATTTTAAAAGAAATGTCAAAAAAAAAAAAAAAAAAGGATCGAAAGAAAAAAAAAACACATTTTACTTTACACTATAAGTGCTGGACATGAAATCAGCTTTTTTTTTTTTTGGTCAGTTTTTAAATTTTGTAAAATAATAAAACGAAGAGAAAATGTGTGAGGAGGGGGGGGGAGGGTTGTAAAGGACGTGAATCCGAAAAATTGTTTGAAATTTTGATTTTTCATATTATTTGAAGGTCACAAGTATAAAATCAATATCGAAATTTTAAATACCAAGATCCTAATACTCGACTATATCTCAATATGCATGTATGGATACATATGTGATTTATTGTACAATGCAAATTGGTATACATGAATGTTTGCACCCAAAACGTCGTAGCTGCTTTAAAAGTGCAGCTTTTTAAGGCTTAGATATTGTCTCTTCTTTAAACTTTGGACACACATTTTATAATTTTCAGATGAAACTTTTACCATTGTTGTTTTGCTTTGCTTTCTAGGTTCTGCTATCAATAAAAGTACAAATACTAGCATTCCATTGGCATTTCTAAAGGTGCGTTGTTTTGAAAAATAAAAATCACATTCAGTAGCATGTTGTGAAATGATATTTTCATGATAATTAACTGTATAAATTTCAAAATAATAATACAATTGCTAATTCTCAGATTAAAACTTAGAAATCAAGATAATAAAAGTAAAATTATCAGACAGGAGACGATTATTAGAAAGGAATGTAGTTAAATCAATAACTGCATGTGGCAGTATTCAGACCATCTAATTAAAATAATAAGACACAATTGTGATGGTAAATTTTTCACTGTCTTCATAAGAACAAAATAAAAAAAAGAGAGAGGGAGAAATTTTAAATTCCACTTAGTTTAACAACTTTATATTAAGTTTCTAATTATTAGTTCAAAGATTTCAGGGGAATGCTTATTTAGTTCGCTAAAAAAAATACATACTAGTGCATATGTACGTAGTCTCATACACTGTGGTGCAATAAAAGAAATTTATGCAATCTTTAAAAATGCGCTTTTTGTAAGAGCACCACTTGAAAGATCTACATGAAGAAAATTTTAGAAGCAATTTCTTGATGATACAAAAGCCAAGAAGCTAAACGAAACTTTTTTGAAGAAGACCAAGGACTATTTTTCTCTCTAAGAATAACTTTTCTGCAATGCAAGTGCGAGTAGATACTGACGTCATTTTTTGCTTTTTAACTGTTAATAAGTCTGCATATGACGTCACTACAGATAAATACGCAAATCAATTGTTTCCGGGAGAATACCTGCCGATGTTTTAAATATAAATGTTATAGCCGGGGCTATACGTAGTAGTTGTGGAGTCGGTCATTATCCTTCCGACTCCATAACTCTGCAAGTGGGGTTGAGGAGTAGGATGGGCCGAAAATGACTTTTTTTTTCGATGATGGGTATTTCGGAAAAGGTGCCATTGGGGGAGCAAAGTGCACAGAAAAAAAATTTAAATTTTTTGGTATATTTCTTGATCCGTCGCAAATGTGTTGAAGTTTGCAAAAAATGCAGTTTTTTGAGATTTTTAGGAAGTTATTTTTTAAAAATTGTTAGCACCTAACATCTAAAAATGCATCATATATGACAAACAATGCAAATATTTTAAGGCAAACGACCTGAAAACAGCATTTTAACGTTTTGTCAAAATTTATTAAAAAGGTTTTAGAAAAAATAAGACATTGCCAAATCTTCTACGCATTTCTGGAAAAGGAAGGAATTATACTACATAGCTCAATTTTTTATGGTATTTCTATGCCCCCAATGGCTCTTTTTCCTCCCTACCTGTTATCGAAAATAGATTTTTTTTAAATAATTCGCTAAAAATCTCGAAAAAGCTACATTTTTTCCAAATTTCACCTCGATTGCGGCAGATCAAGAAATTGACTAAAAATTTTCAAATTTTTTTTCTGTGCACTTTTTTCCCCCAATGGCATCTTTTCCACAAGACCCATCATCGAAATAAAAAAAAAATTCATTTTCTTTGCACCCTATTGAGGAGTCGTCGGAGTCGGGCTGATTTGAAGGTAAAAGAGTCAGAGTAGAAGGCTCTCAGGAGTCGAAGTCGGAGCCGATCTTTTCTCCTCCGATTCCGGAGCAACCGATGTAATCAATTGCTAACATTTTGTGACGGTTCTTATCTTCGATTTGTAAAATGCTTTTTTTTTTTAAGTGTTTTGGATAGCTGTTGATTTGGAGAACTAAATATCTACATTTGGAGATATAAATTAGGCTTATTTTATCTTAAACACATTTCATTATTCGCCTAATTCACGGTTATTTTCTCGCATTTCTGTTTTAAAAAGTTGACTGAAACTGTTGTTCTTTCTTAAAAATCTGCGAAAACCGCAGCTGTTCTGAGACAAGTTTTGTTCGGGTTCATTTTTCTATAGACAATGTTCACGAAGGCAGGAATCCTAAAAAATATTAGTTTGTGTTTGATTAAGATTGTTGAACCTCATAAAGCTTTACATAGGATGAAAAATTACTGTAGATGAAAACGATTTTTTAAAAGTTCCTTCTTAAAATTTTAAATCCGAAGTTAACTCAGAAATGTTAACAGTCAAAAATTTCATCGTTCTTTGATATTTAAGAATTTTACTTTTTTTTTTTTTTTTGAAGAGTTGTAAATTTGTATTATTTTTTTTTTTAATTAAAGGTTTTTTTCAAACATAATGACTTAATTGAACAAGTTTTATATTTTAGCTATAAAATTGTTTTTCCTTTCAAGTAAGCATAAAAATGGTTTATGTACAGTATTGAGTGACATTTATCAGAAATTTTGTAATAGAAACTTTTAGTATATGACTTGGTCTGAAGGGCCCTGCCTAAGGTATCCCAACGCGTTTCTGAAGTGGGGCAACTTAGTGTACTTCCAAAGGTTCGTTTAAAAATAAACATCAAAAATATCTTTAAAAAAATATTGGAGTCGGAGAAATATGCAATGCATATTGTAGCAAAACATCATATTTTTCTTAATATGAAAACAAAAAGTGGAAGAGCGACTCAACCAGTGGTTGGAAAAACTATACATTTCTTTTGTAGCGAACTACAACTACTTTGCTATAAATGTAGTAAACTACAACTACAACTACTTTTTTTTTAAACGTAGCGACTATAAACTACTTTTGAATTGTAGTCGCTACTTCGCTACTTTTTAAAATATATATAAGTAAAAAGCATGCACCGTTTGAGGATTGACCGAAAAAATTCGAAAAGTGGTTTACATTAATAAATTAACTCATTTGAATATGGAACAAAACTAGGAATTGGCTTTGAATTTATTTGTTACTTTTCTTTTTTGTTCCTTTTTTTTTTTTTTGCTAAAATTTAATTTTTAGGTTTTTTTTAACAATTTCTACGAATATTTGCCGCAAGAAAGGATTCAAAAGTTGAAAGATTGAAAGAATTCAACCCTCAATTTTTAGCTAATTTCATTCCGGGGAATATTTACGAACATAAAAATTATTTGAAGGAATATAAAAATTATGATGCCAAATAAACCAATGACGTCAAAATGATGTATGTAAGATCAGCTTATATTTTTGTAGTTCTTATTTCTCATTACGTCCGCTGCTGTACTCGTGCAAGATTTGCACCAGTCAGAGTCAAATAAACCTTTTTCTTTTTCTTTGGTTCTCTCTCTCTTTTTTTTTTTTTCATTTATTACTTTATTTTTTTAATTTAAAAGTAGTTTCCAGAAATCGCTACAAACCACTATATTTTTGTATGGCGCTACTCACTACTCTACTTTTTTAAAAAAGTAGTGCGCTACACTACAAACTGCTAAAAAATGTAGTTACTACAGTAGTTTCGCTACTTGTAGGGCGCTACTTCCGACCACTAGACTCAACGTACCCTTACTCTGTCCATCCTCAAATACTTTTAAAAAAGAGAAAAAAGAAATAAAAGTGAAAATAAATCAACACCAGTAATGTTTATATCTTTTCCACTCACAGAAATCAACTGCTATGAAGATGAGGCACAGAAAGATATTTCCTGTAAATATATGTTCGCGTAATGTATACAGCATGCAAAAAGAAGGGAAACTCCACCTTCACTGATTATGCAATCTCCAAATTAGCAATGAAAGGGCAAAAAAGTTGCCAGGAGAGTAATCAATTAAGATCAGAATTTCAAATTAAGGTTGTTCAAATCAGCCTACGCTCTTCACAAATCTTTTTTGTTGTTACTTTGAAGCCGAATAAGCAGAATAAAGAAAAAATTGGGAAGTTTTATAACTACCCGCGCATTATTAAGTGATGTCAAAGGAGCATCAATTACATGTTCGATCTTCATATTTAGATGCGTGGTCTCTGCTTAGCCAGCCGCTTTTTTTTTTTTTTTAGTTTTTTTGCTCTAAGTGAAATAAAAATATCTTTTTCATCGTAAAAGAAAATCACAGAAGTAACTATTCCATGGGTACATCTTAGCGTAGTTTGACAAAATATATTACGATAGATCCAATTAGGGAATTAGTTGAGCAATAATTGAATCAGACGATCATTGAAAGCTAACTGAGGTTTGCATAACTAAGTTTTTCTCTTTGTTCATGCTTTCTTGGTTCTTTCTGTAGATAATTATAAATCAGTTTTTGTTCTTTAAATTTTGGAAGTTATCTTGACAACTTCTTAAGCAGTAAAATGGGTGACTTTTAAAATGCGCACAGGATAGAGCTGGGAGGAATGGGACAGCTTCATTTATGCGGAAATAAAATGAGAAAAAATATTTATAGCTCGTCCAGTGGATGTAGCACTGGGGTTCCCTAACCTGTAGGTCGTGACCCCGTATAGGATAGTGGTGCATTTTTTATGGGGTTGTTACGCAATTCCTTTTTTAAGGTGTTTTTAATTACACAAAAATGTGAACTATTAAAAAATAGCGTCATTTTTATTTTTCTTCATAGCGATGTGCATCATTGTTAACTTTATTTATGATTTTATGCGGTGCTGCTTAGATATTTGCTCAAAGAGAAAAGAAGAAACTTGATGTTGTCATCAAGTAACTACTAAAATAAGCTATTTTTATTCGGCAGAAATACAGCTGTCTCATTTCTCCCACCTCTCACTCATTTCTTTTCTTTTTATTGTACTAGCTGTACCAGCACGGCTGTGCTCGTGCAATAAAGCTGGAAAAAGAAGCTATGTAATCGTAAGTAAATTTTCCATCCCACACCTTAGCCAAAACATGTCATAAATTAATCATAAGTTCCATTGAAATGTAAAGCAAACAGCTAATTAAATTAATCACTATTACTCATTAAACCTAAGAAACTAAAAGCAGATGACTTTTTTTCAACAGTGAAAATATTTCGATTTAATTCAATGTCAATAAGATTTGAAGCGCTGTAAAATAAAGTTAAAAAAAGTTTTTTAAAAAGTAAAAAATAAAAAACGAAACAGACAAAAAAGCTAAAAGGCGTAATCATGGTAACAAACCAAAAGTTATAAATTTCCTTTGAGGAAATAAGCTCAATTCTGCTATAACATTTAATTTTATCCTCAAGCTTAATCATTTAGAATAATTTGGCTTGCTCAAGGTAAGCCTTGAATTCCGGGATTATAAAAACAATTATTATAGCTCTCATAATGCTCGCAAAAATTTCGAGTAAGCATCTTCCAAAGCATAAAATTTCCAGCTTTCGAATGGCATACGATTTGAAAATGTATGTGAAGTATTTTACCTCTATTTTATCAAATTTAGGAGAAAAATGAGCTTTAAATTAGAAAAAGGAGAACAAAATCGAATTTTAGAAAAAGCGCTTCGAGGTACTCTTAGCCATGCAACAAACTAATTTTGTGCCAAGTTTTATGAAAATCGACCGAACGGTCTCCGCCCTACGCGCGTAACAGACAGAAAGCCAAATTTTCAGTTTTATTATTCAGCTTTTCAATTTTTAATGCATTTGATATCTGTAAATGTTGTTTTATTCATTTGGGTGTTGTTTTTCGCCCCAATTCTTTTGACGATTTACTCGAGCTTAACTCAACGTGATCTTAAAATCAAACTGACACAAAATAATTAAAAATAGCTAGTGAACATTATACTTTTGCCTTTTACAGTATTTGATTCTATCAACTCAAGAAAACATGTTTCAGAATTTATACAATAGTTTAAATTGTGAGACAAGTATTGTGGAGACAATCAGTTTTAAAACTAAATGTAGAAAAAAAAAAAAAGAAAGTCTAGACGTATTTTGCCACAGTATCACGTGATAAAACGTGATTCAAGTGTTTAAAGCCGCTTAATGAAACATGAGCGACGCATAGTATTTTAATGTTAAATGTTTAAATTGATAGAAATATCATCATTTTGAAGTAATGTCAAATTTTGCTTCGATATTTGCTTTCTAAAAATGTTCTTCAAAAACTTACAAATGCTAACGCTTGTTTTTCCGTTAAACATAAAAAAGACAGAATTATCTAGTGGTTTATACTTCACCTTTGCTGCCCCCCCCCCTCCACACACAGACATATTTTTAATTTTTCTCCTTTTTTCTCCAGCTATTCTGCAAATATTTTCTCTTGTTCCTTTTAATAATGTGTAGAAAATCAAAATAGTTACCTGTCACTCCAAAAAAGTAGTTTTAACTCTTCAAAAATGTATTTGCATATAAGATTGAAACATCATAAAAGATGTCCTATTTTATTTTATGGGTTCCTTTTCATCCTTTTCAAATCAAACTCAAGTTTTCTTGCTTATTTTTACTTTTCTTTTTTGTAGTGATTCAATTTTTACTAACTTTAAAATTTACACTATGCTGAAAATTGTTCGTATTTAATGAGTTTACATAAATATGGGGAAATAAGGGAGGAGAGAAATTAATGCATTAAAGAAATTCATTAAAGTTTTAAATTTTATTTTAACAAAATTGTTCCTTGAACAAATCGACTTTTAAAGAATGAAGTAAAACCGATTAATTTTTAATTAAGGAGACAAATTTGACAATTTCCAATAATAGTTTACATTGTTTCTAGGAGAATTTCTCTTTTTTATGATATTTACTTTTACAGATTTTCTCTTTTATTGTTCGAAATTTTTAAAAAAATTTTTACTTGCAAACGTAGTTTTCCGCTCCTCAAAAAATAATGCAAATAACCATTAACACTATTTTACTGTGCACTTGCTTAGTAAAACTTTAGCACGAAAAACTCTTTGCTACACTTTCCGCCGTTAAAATATCAGTAAATAGGATATATACTATATAAACTACAATAAAAAAAAGCTACAAGAATGTTGTATAACACGCTCTACACACACGTATCATATAAAACCAACAGCTCTGCTAAGAACTGGTTCTTTACGCAGCACTTAACGGGATAAAAGCATATAAAGATCTCAAACATTTTTGACATTTAGGTAACGGAATAGTTTTTCTTAATAAAATGAAGCAAAATGCGATAACACTTTACTGATGAAACATCTCCATCAAAATCATTTGTTTTAATAAGGTAATCCTTTCTTGTGATGACCGGCTATCATTTTAGTTGAAGAAAAAGAGAGAGAAAGAAGGAGAAACATTAACAATATGAGGCGGAAAAATTTATCGTCTGTGAAATAAATAAATAGATCAATAAAAAATGTACTATTCGTATAGCTTTATTTATTTTCGCATTTAAAATAAAATTACTTTTAACTCTTGGGTGATATTTTATAATGTATCATTACGCTGCTATACGAATTATCTCTTTCTTATAAGAAATGGAGAGAGAGAGAGGAAAAAAAAAAAAAAAAACTGGCCATATGATGCACAGAAAGTTATTGTCAGCAAAAAAACAAAAGAGTAATATAATGTCTGTTTTAACTTTTAAAAAATATATAATTACTTTTAAATCTCAGACTATATTTTTCTAATTTATACGCTACTGCAAACTATTTTCCTCTTTAGTACGAAAAGTTACTCTTACCTCTAACGATTTTTTACATGTTACTACGCTGACACAAACTGTATGTCTTATTATTTTTAAAAAAAAAATACTTCTAAATCTCAGACGGTATTTTTCACAATGTATTACTAAGTTGGAGCAAACAATCTCTTTCTTTTTTCAAAAAAATAATATTAATTCTCAGAAGATATTTTTCACAATGCAAGGTTGATACAAACTTTATAATGAAAAGGATTAGAACGTTTCCTTTAGTTAGGTCTTTGTTTCTTGTGATGACAGATTACCATTTTAAGAGAAGGGAAAGGGAAAGGAAGAGAAAAGGAGAGGAGGAATCAACGACAAGTTGCGGAAACATTTATCAGCTGTAAAATTAATAAACGATTAAATTATTGAGATACGTAAATAAAAACTTCAGCAGCAGAATCATTCCATTAATTTATTTAAATGAAATTACTTTTAACTTTTTCTCAGTCTACATTTCACACAATTATCATAATACACACAGCTGTTTGCACACAACTGCTAGGGTTATACAGTTTAATAATTACACACAGCTACAAGCTATGTATTTCTTTGTAACGATAATAAGCAACGTGTATCAAGCACAAATTTTGCAAATGATTGAAGGCACGTGTTTCTAGCTCTCGGGGAAACTTTTTTCAATGCAACAGAGTGTGAGCTTTAGGATGAAAAGTCACCTGAGAAAGTAATTGAATAGTTTTTATCAGCATAATGATTGTGTGAAAATTATCGTCTGAGAAAAAAAAAACACACAATAAAGAGGCAGAGTGTTTGCAACGGCTTAGAAACTGAAAAAAATATCGTCTGATAGTTTTAAGTAATTTTGCTTTCAAAAATAAATAAATATAAAAATAAAATAAAATAAAGCACAATTAATCTTTTACTTTTTTTTTTCTTTTTTGACGATAAATTTCTCGGATGACTTTTATCCTAACGCTCACACTTCGTTGCATTGAAAAAGGGAGCCCCGAAACACGTGTCTGCTTTCAGTTTTCAAAATTGCGCTTGACATACGTTGTTTACAATTGTTACTTTGATTTACAAAAGTATTTATTCATTTTATATCTGTTTCTTAATTAGGAAAAAGGATCAGTATGTCAGAAGGAAGAACAATACTGCTATGCTATAAGCATATAAGTAGCATCTGCACTTTTTTAACAAAATTAATTTATTATCATAAGGTAGCTTTATGGTCATTTGTGAATTGGAAATCTCTTTTACAAAAATTTGAAAAACGGATCTTGAATCAAATATATGAAGCGAACACTGCAAAAAATACACCGTTGTTTTTATAATATAATACTAGCAGCAAAGGTTCCAGTTTAAAACTGTAAAAGGCACAGTAATGAACTTCAAAACTAGTAATTTTAGTTTATTAATGTAAATCAGCAATTTTACAGTATATTACCACAATTTTAGTTTATTACTACAAAACTAGCAGTATTATACTGTAAAAACAACACTATAATGCTGGCAGCAGATGTTCCAGTTTAAAACTGTAAAATGCACAGTAATAAAGTGTAAAATTAGCAATTTCACAGTTCATTAGTGTAAAATTACTAATTTTATAGTTTATTATTGTAAACTTAGCAATTTTTACAGTTTATTACTATAAAAATAGCTGTATTATACAGTAAAAACAACATTCATTTTTTACAGTAAAACTTTAAAAAGCAGTTTCTCGTTTTGAACTCAGCTGCGCATACGTCTTTAGTGCTTAGCACGGCAGAAAAAACGAAGTTAACTGCTCAATAAAGAAACAAACAAAAAGGGCACTCACTTGAGAGAAGTCCCGTGGAGAAGGGCGGTGGCTCGACGGCTGCCGCCGACGAGAGGAGACTCTGCGGCGGCCTCGGCGGCGAGCCGGCCGCCGGACTCAGGTGCTGCACCATGCCGGCGAGGGAGACGGCGGGGACCGGCGAAGGATAGAGGGACGGGGGCGGCCTCAAGGGCGCCGGGGGACTGCTGGGCCGCTTCGGCACGCTTAAGTCCATCAACGCGCGAATAGCTCACTGGCCTGCCAGGAGCTCCTGCCGCATCGCCGGGACAGAAACACAGCCTGGTCCGCAGAGAAGCACTTCTTGGAGAGGAAGTTAGATCTTTCAGCTGTCGAAGATGGTGATGCAAAGGCGTTGGTTTGGTGGAAATCGGGAGGGTGAGTAGTTTAATGTCAAGATCGGGGAGTTTTCCTTTTGATGTCCAATATTTATTTCGTTGACTGTCAATGAAGAATTCGCTACGACTTTGTGATGGATGAACGAAGATATTCTCTCACTAAGATGCAGTGTTAAATAGTTGAAGGCAAACGTAAACAAGAGATTTTGAAACAGTCATTAAAGACTATGACTACTTTTGGGCTGCAGTTTTATGAAAGTGCCTGCAAATATTTTTCAGTGGTGAATCTTCTTACAAATGCAACTCTTACTGATAGTCCAAAACTAAAATACTTTCTGAAAAAGGACTGACAACAATTTCAAAAATTAGAATCACGTTCAGTCGAAATGTATTGAAAAAGAGTTCATCTGCTTCAAAAGTCCTAAACAGGAAATTTTGAGACTCACTTTTTCCACAAAACTTCCACAGTATCTTCTCTTTCTCCAACTTTTCCCTTCAAAAAAACTATTTCGGAGAATCAGCAATTGATGAAACTTCTCCCGATGATTTCAGCGAAGTCTTTTCTCCTCCAAGTTCAGAAGAAATCCATTACGTCAGAGCTGAAAGAAAAAAGTCGAAAAAGCATTCTTAGAATCAGATCCACTTCAATCAAAGGCCCTAATCGAATATTCGTTAAGCGCGCGCGCGTTCCAACCGGCTTCTGCTGGTGACTAGATCGAACGAAAACGCGGCTTCCGCTCTCGCGCAGTGTCCACAATGAGGATGAATCGAACGTCAAGGCCTTTCCTCCCTGGTGGTTTGATAGCAATTTCCCAGCGAGCAATTAGGCCGCGCGGAATCCACAACCTCTCCTCGCGGCTTCTTCACCTTGAATGGTGAAAGCCCTTTTCAGAAATATCGCTCAAACTCTCTGACTGAGACTCGAGGAGGGACGGACACTCGGTTTGGGCGAATCGCTTCACTGCTCTTGGGAAGAGAGAGAACGTGGATGATGAATCAAGGAACACGCGAGAGGAGAGAGAAATCGTCTGCTCTCTGCTGGGGTGGGGGATGGGGAGATCAGAAGCTTAAAATAGTGGCCCCGAGGGTCTGGAGTGGTGCCGGCAGAAATCATTGAATATCGAAACAGCACTTCGGACGCTGGGAGCAGTGTCTGAACTTCCTAAAGCTGACCTTCTTGGTCTGCCAGAATTGCATTAAACAGCGATTGATAAAATCATATACATGCTTTTCGGTGTTATAAGCAACCCCGTTTTCAATGTTGCAAAGAAAAAAGAAAGTTTAAGTGTAAAAATTCATCTGATTTAAGTTATATGACTTTGATCGGATATTTTTTCCCCTATAAGATATTTTTCGTAATTTCTTTCTATCTTTTGACGGATGTCTTCTCATTCTCTTTCTCTTTTTTCTTTTCTTTGAAAAGAGGATTTCTTGTAACCTCGAAATACGTGTTTGCCCTCATTTTTGCTAGCTCTGCAAGTTAACATTTATGTAAGGGTTCATCCTCAGTGGCGTAGCTAGGGTGCCCAGCGCCCGTGGCGAACTTGAAAATTTGCGCCCCCAACCAAGAGGCCGCACTAACGGGAGGTCATTGTGACCTCCCAAAATGTCTTTACTCCAAAATTTTTAATTTATGTATTAAAAAAAATTTGCGGATAATGTTGCAACTTATCTTTTTCTTTTTTTTAAAGCATTTTTAACGATGCTCAGTGTTCCCCCTCATGTTATGTGTGCATGATATGTCTGCTTGTTCGTATTATTGGGTAAAATTCAAGTTTTAATTTTTACAAGTTTTTTGTTAAATTTGAGAATTTTTATTTTTCCAACAATTATAGTTCGGGGCATTCCTACATTTCCCCATCATTTCACATAAATTAAAAAAAAAATAATTCTTGCAATTCTTTATTGAACAAAGTGTGTTTCTTCCCCCGCACAACAGCATTTATTTTGAATAGAATTTGTTTTAAAACACTAGAAGAATGTATAAAATAAACATAATTTGTGCATTTTAAATAAAAATCAAAGCATTCATTCTATTGTAATTAGGAAACCAAAGAAACTATAAAAAGCATAATTAATCTGAAATAGGCTTAATAAATGCGACTCACAACAGGCAAAATAAAAGTTCGCTATTTTAGGCCTTCGACTATTTTTTTATGAATAAACACTTTTCATTCTAAGTATTTAAAATGTTCCAAAGACCCCCACCGTTATTTAATACTAATATTATCTATGAGGGGAGTTAGGAGAGGGGCAATTGTTTCCTTCCTGGCTTTAAAAAAGTACCAGATTTATTTTCTTGATTTTTTTTTAAATTATAAGAACAGCATATACAAACATGGGCTAACAATAGGGAAGGTATTGGCGGGTACCACAACGATGGTGCTCGAATTGAGAATGATTTAAAAAAAACTTAGTAGCACTTATATTTGTGTATCGTTTTAACTCTTTCTGGACAACAATTTTTTTTTTTTTTTACCTAAGGAAACAATTTTTCCCTTCCAAATCTCAATCAAGGGCGACCATAGGAAGCACACCTACCTATATTTTCAAGACTTGCTGCTGCCGGCAGATGCGATTGTGCCAAAAACATCACAATGTTCTATTGTGGAATAAATCACTTAGCAACTGAGGCAAAATGATTCTGGTGGTATGTGCCGAATTCGGCACACCTGACGTTAAAGGGTTAAAAAAGTGGCTCGGCCCCTGAAGTAGCGTAGAGTACGCGCATCTTCCCTCAACATTCACTTGGCGTTTCCTTGTTCAGTAATACATGAGAAAAAATAACTTTTTATTTATTTTGACAATAGAAAGAGCACAAAACATACTGCACTGGCGTGATTACAAATCGAGCTCAATCCCTCCCAATAATACTAAGAATAAAGAGTGCTATATATAGTTTAGAAGTGAGAGCTCTTAATTAAAGTACATGTAATATAGAAAAATTTCCTAAATACGAAATCGAAACTCAATAAAAATTTATTTATCAATTTTTTTTTAGACCTTCTAACCTTCTATACTGGGCTATCGAAGCACTAACAGCGTTTGAAAACGTTACTCGTTCAAAATCGCGCCGTTGTACTAGTGTTAACTCATTTTTGGAATCTTCATTTAATGTAGGCTCTTGGTATCTTGGTACACATTTTTAAAATCGCAAAATTTGCAATAGTCATTTTTTAGAAACCTCCAACTCCCATTATTGAGAAATACATATTATTCTCTCGCTAGTTTTCGCCACAGAAAAAATGTTACCAACAGATGAGTTATTTTCTGTCATATTAAAAAGTGCATTCCAAAAATCTGTATCCGAAATGTTTTCAACTAAAGCTCGCCGATTTTTAAAATCGTAGAACGCTATTTCCGAAGTTTAATATGTAATTGATAAGTTGAAGCGATATCGTGAAAAACACGGCTGGAAAGAAGCGAAGAGAAAAGGTTTGTTTCCATCTCTTTTAAGTGGATAAGACCGGCAGATTTCAGATCAGCCTATTATACAGACTCCAAACCCCCATATAATTAAATTCTATCCTGCCAGATGTTTTTCAGCTAACATCAGTATATCCAACCGAAATCTAACAAAGCACTTTTTGTATGGTTTGGTTTGTCCTGTAGCGTAAGGGCGCAGTTTGCGCCGTTCGGGGTGTTTATCAAATTTTCATTTTTTAGTCTGTTTGGACTTGACCAAAAAAAAAAAAAAAAATTTTTTTTTTAATCGGTCAAAATGCCGCCCCCCTGGCTTCTGCGCTCGTGGCAAGAGCCACTCCTGCCAACCCCTAGCTACGCCACTGTTCATCCTAAGAACAAAGATAAGATGAGACCACACACTGTTAAGTGGGATTTCTTAAAACTGAAGTGTTTGTTTTTTTTTTTTCTTTTTGTAGTTACATTTTCTGGTTGAACATTTTAGATGAAAAATTAACTGAAAAGTTAGAATTGTACCGAAAGTATATGTTTTTTTTTTTTTTTTTCACGAAAACCACTATAATTTTATATTGTTACTAGCTTAATACCCGGCGTTGCCCGGGTGCTTATTAATACAACATAGCATTCAGGGAAAAAAAGTTTGAAAGAGTTCTATTCATATGGGTATAAAATAATTTGCATCAATCTGTCTCTTCGGTACAAACTTTGAAAAAAACTAAAATATTACAGAAAGTTAAACGTTTACAGAAAAATAGTCTTATAAAAAGGTGAAAATTAAAGATAAATGTTGCCTGTGCTTTGCCGCGTCCACTGGCATGAAATATATGCACATGGAAGTGAAAAAATTGCATCAATTTCACCAGCCAAATTTAAAATATTAACTTTTCTCTATTAATTGTTCCCACCTACAAAGTAAAAATTATTATAACTCAGAAATAAATCTATTTCTCGTTCTGAAGGCTTATCTCCATTACAGACGCAACTGTCGTCGCATTGCAAATTTGAAATTCAAATCCGTGGTTCTTTTTATAAAGCAGGTCAATTTTTTAACAGACTCTCCGTTTTTTAGCGGAATATCTCTGTAATTGCAACAGTTTTTAACCGTTTTTTTTAACAGGTTGATTTCATCACTTTACGGAGAAAATCTGTTAAAAAAAACGGTTAAAAACTGTTGCAATTACAGAGATATTCCGTGAAAAAACGGAGAGTCTGTTAAAAAATTACGAAAAATTTCTGTTAAATAAACGGAAAAAAATTGGCATCCTGGCTGCCAGTTTTTTTTCCGGAAATTTGACGGATTTTTTTTTACAGTGCAAGTAACTACAAATTTGTGTGAAAGTTAGTACAAACTCAGTAGTTATACCAGCTTAAAATAGATTCCAGCTTGCATACATTTAAAGGAGATTCAAACTGTTGCAAAAATCAAAAATAATATTGTAATATTTCTTAGTTATCTCACTGGCAAATATATATATATCAAATTCTGATCCAAATTAAAATTTAAAAAGCAATACAAATTGACTTGTTAAAATTCCTTTCAACTCTAAAGCTTTTTCTTGTTTTTTTTTTTTTTTTTAATACCAAATTTTATAAAAATGTGTTAAGTCTTGGTATTTATACGCTTCAAACAAAGACATATTTTGATTAAACAGTAAAACAGACATTTAAAGAAAAGGCAATAGGCTTGGCAATTATTTTTCTGCTTGTATTTTTCGTTTTTCTACATAAAATTCCGTCGGATTCTGAGCAATATTTTCGTATTTGTCAAAGAGAAAATTTTGAAATAGGGTCCTTTAATTATGGCCATCATGTACTTCTGTACTTAGAATTTTTTTGTGTGCTACTGACTTATAAAAAAACAATTGTTTTATTGGTTAAAAACATATTTTCAAACAAAGCCATTTTTTTTCTTGAGAGGAATTTTCTGTGAGTTTAATTATATTTCACGCATTGTTTATTGCATAGATGAAATGGAAAGACTTAGAAGCCGAAAGAAATAAGATGAAGCAGAAGACACTAAATTTACAGGCAAGAAAGGCGTAAAATAGAAAAGGAAAAGAAATACAAGGGTTGAAACTTGAATACTGGCAAACTAAGAGAGGTTAAAATTGTAAAATGCACAATAATAAACTGTGAAATTAGAAATTTGAGTTTATTACAAAAAAACTAGTAATTTTATAGTTTACTACTATAAAACTAGCAGTTGTAAGGTTTATTACTGTAAAATTACTGTAATAAAAGCTGCATCATACTGTAAAAACAACATTCATTTTTTACAGTGTATAGTTGCGCCAGCTCTACTTTGTCCATCAATTAGTAAGTTTCTTGTCATACTCTCTCAACCAATAAGTATTGTTGTTATTTAAATTTCATGAAGAGTCAAAAGAAATTGCTATTTTATATAATCTACTGTGGTGCGCAATAAGAAATGTTTTTCATATTCACTCAACACCACGCAAAAAAGGGTAGATTAAAAGTCATTTCATTTCCCAGACTAATGTTACCGATTGAGGTATAGATTCGGTAAAACAAATTCATAATAACAACCACATTATTATTTATTCATATCATTATTTCATCAAAGCATTTCATGAAGCATCAGATACGATCAGCTAATATCTCCTCTCCATAAAATTAAGGAGATAAATTCAGAGTGCTCTCCTAATCATTTTAAGCTACCGACAGACTTGCATTTTGTCTACAAGGAAATGAAACTGAAGGGTCGAGGTCGCCCAGATGCAATCTCCCTTAATCAATGTATTAAGGGAGGAACTGGGTGCATTTACTCTTCCATTAACAGCACTTAATTCTGGTCCAGAATCTGAGCTAAAAGCGTAGCGGTATTAAACACTTCTAATGGATTCAACAAAAATGCGTTGATATCGTGATTTTATAATGAGTTGTTTCTACTGAATCAAAATACTGCGCTTCTCAAATACTTCTATCTGCTATCTCAATTTGTTAACTGACTTTTAAAACATTTTTTTCCATGTTTTCGTATCAAATGACACATATTTTGTCTCTTAGTTCCTATTTTCATGCGATTATGTAACAAGCCAGACTTAATGGAATTCAATCCGGAATCTATTTTTGAAGTCATATATTTGGTGGCACTGTTGAAAACATCTTAATTGCTAATGGATGAGGTGGAAGAAGTAAAGCAACGGATGTCATTGACAAGATATTTAATCATTTAATTTGCATATAACACTGATATAGTGTGATTTGTGTGTTTTTATCCAAAGTTGATGTAATTAAATCAGCGTGGATGTCGGTATGAATGTAGGTAAAATTATGTCTAGAAATAATGAACTTATTTACATTTTTTGCCGCCAAAAGATATATATATATATTGTCAGAATCACCTAAAAAATACCGTCTATTCCAACACAAAAATTCGATTTTTTTGACTTGATGAAACAGGAAAATATTCAAATTGATAATGCTTCTATTTGTGAATGTAACCATTGTAACTTAAAGTGACGTCCCTATAACTTTACTGTCACACGTTGTAGTATCAGAGATGTTTCAGCTTTTATTTAAAAGGTATTATTAGTGTTATTACATTGAAATTGCTGTTGATTGAAAAACCAAGAACTAAGCAGAAAATAAATTTTAAATCTGACAAAAAATTCAAAATACTTGGTGTATGTAATTATCAGAACTTAACTATAGCTATTATCCAATTTTAAGTCGAAAGAAATCGTTTATTTTGCGTAAATGGATATGGGCTTATAAGAGAAAGAAAATAGAAAAAAAGAAAACGAAAACTCTTAAAGAGTACATTTTCAAGAAGTCAACAGTATTAATCAAATAATTAAGAAATTAAAGAAAGAGCAAGAATCTAACGAGTCGGTGGGAAAAATCGCTCAACAAATTACAAAACAGAGAAAAGAAACAAAAAATAAGCAAAAAGTTTTTCAAAAACTGGTAATAAACGTTTGAAAGAAAACATTTATGTTCATAACTAAAGTACAGCAGGGTTTTTTTAATGCAATAAGGTTTCGCGAAATGAAACATAACACTACGTCACTGAAAGTAATTACAAACTAATGATTTAAGGATGAAATGTAACTTTTGATGTACTCAAAATAGGTGAAGTTAAAAAAAAATATATTATACTATAAAAGACTTTCAAAATAAGTCAAAATTCAATCTAATTTTGGAAGAGATGCGTATAAATTTAATTTGAAAAATATCCAATTTTAGAAGAGGTTAATCGAAACTCAAAGCTTTATATTCGAAAAATGCTAACGATATTTATAGTTTAGAATACTCATTACTGTAGAATGTATTTGATATGATTCAAAAAGTACTTTATGTCACACACACAAATGAAGATTCATTGTTGAATTTATCTCGAGGAAAAAAAGTGAAGATTTCCATAACTGAGATCCATGGCTTTTATTCTTTTTTTTTTTTTTTTCAATTTTCACATAATTATTTAACGCATTTGACATTTCGACATTTCTGTGAAGTTACCAAAATAAAACATTTATTGGACAAAATTTTGCGACTGCATCAAAATATTAATCATCGAAATGTCTCCTAATAATAATAATAATAATAATAAAACATTTACAATAAAAGTACTCCATTCTGTTTCTGGGTTTGTTTTTTATGACAGTCAATGCGAATAGATATATTCCTCTTTCAGCATAAATTTCCATTTTCCATGACTAAACATGAGAATTTCTCACTAAAGCGATCCACGAAAATTCATCCCATGTCCGACATGTACGAGATAGGTGGAGTAGATATTAAAACACAAACACAAACTTTCCTTGTTTCAACGAGTTTTGATGATACTACTCCAAACGCCATCAGCTCTCCTCTCTATTCTTCATTTCCCACTGAGAAACCCATGTAATCTCTGAACAACTTGTCTCCAAATAGATGTGATTTTCCGAGCTTGTAACGATATATATCAAGTGTCTACTTTTTCAGAAAGAAGTCGACACCTTATAGAACAACCTACTGGAACTTACAAGTGACAACGGGGGAACCGCCCTTGTTACTGGAAGTATCTTCGAACCTAATTACAGTTAGCTGGAATGATTGATTTGATCGGTGTTTGTTCGAAATAAGGTAATAATTATAATTTTTTTTTTAAATTTGCGGTAGGACATAAGCGGGGATGCTTTAATTCAAATGAAGATGCGAACAAGTTGAAAATGATATGCTTTTAGACACGATTGCGAATACTGTCTGATCTTCTCAGGTTCAACTTTCCGCGCATTTACGAATGAGGGGTGTTAGGTAAGATAACAATAAGGGGAAGAATAGTAACAAGCATTTTGAACCGCATCAAACAACGTGGAACGATGCTAATTTCAAATACATAGTTTAGTTGAACATGTCAAAAAGATAAAGCAAATGAAAGCTTTAAATTGAAAACTTCGAAAAGTTATCACCCTCAACCCATCTACCCTTTTTTAAGTGGAACTGTTCGCGAGTACCAGGCGCGGCTTTCACGGACGGGCAGTACCTTCAGAAGAAATGATAATGGCAAAACATTATTGTTATTATTTTGCAGCGGATGAATGGTAAAATATTGACAATGGAAACACTTAGAAGTATACTCAGATTCTAATCTTAATGCGACGGGTTTAAAGCAAATTATAGTGAGAAAATTCAACTTCAAACATTTCCTACGGCTTTCAGGTGCAAACATATCGCATACATAGAATGAAAGGGGCTCTTCTCCAGCTGGATAATCATTATATGTGTGTTCTTTTCATAAAAATTAATCTGCGGTATGTTACCAATTTTAATAGCAATAATTTCTATGAAAGATTGGCTTCTTTTATATGACTATATTTGTATTTCATAGAAATATTTGCGATGCATAAAATTTTAACACTAGTATAATGACTAAAAACTCCATTTATTCAAAATACTGTCGGCCCCGCTTAAACGAATATACTGTCGGTTCCAAGAAATATTATTCGACTAGCTGCGTGGCCCGGCGTTGCACGGGCTGTAATGTAGTGAAAACAGTTTGAGAAAACTACTCGCCGCCAAGGCGGCTCGCCTTTAAAGTAATGAGAAAAGTTTAAATAGTTTACTCGCCGTCAAGGCGGCTCGCCTTTACAGTAGCGAGGAAAGTTTCGATAAACTACTCGCCGCCAAGGCGGCTCGCCTTTAAAACACCAAGGAAAAGTTAAACAAACTACTCCCCGCTAAAGCGACTCGCTAAAAAGCTTTCCTGCATCAAAGAATCAATCGCGTTTATTTGCTCATGCTTCCTCAAAAAGAAAAGACGATGTCAAGTAGCGCATACTTAGCACTCTCCTTAAATAACATATAAAATTCCTTACCAAAAAGAATTATTTCCAAACCGCTTCCTTAATTATTGCTAAATTAATTGCAAAACTCTAAACGAGAAAGTTCTTTTAATATTTGGATCGCAGCCAAAAAAAGTCCCTTCTAAAAACAGCAATTGCAATTTTATTTATAAACACATTTTCAAAATGGTACCAGAGAAAAAATATGTCATTAATAATTAGAATAAAAACAATTGTTAGAACTTTGTTATAACACGTATTCAACATGACAATGGAAAAAAATAACATTCTTTCATTTTAAAAAGTTCAATTTAATTAACGTTTTAATTTAAAACCGCAACGGAAAGAAATAAATATTTTGGAATTTTAAATAGTTCAATAAGTTAATTAACGTTTTTATTCAAAATGGCAACGGTAAGAGATAATGTCTTAGAATTTTAAATAGTTCAATAATTTAATTAACGTTTTAATTCAAAATGGCAACGGCAAGAAAAAAATATCTTGGAATTTTAAATAGTTCAATAATTTAATTAACGTTTTAATTCAAAATGGCAACGGTAAGAAATAAAAGTCTTGGAATTTTAAATAGTTCAACCATTTAATTAACGCTTTAATTTAAAATAGGTATAGAACGAAACAAAATTTTTGGAATTTTAAATAGTTCAATACTTTAATTAACGCTTTAATTTAAAATGGCAACGGAAAGAAATAAATGTCTTGGAATTTTAAATAGTTCAACCATTTAATTAACGCTTTAATTTAAAATAGGTACGGAAAGAAACAAAAGTTTTGGAATTTTAAATAGTTCAATAATTTAATTAACGCTTTAATTTAAAATGGCAACGGAAAGAAATAAATGTCTTGGAATTTTAAAAGTGCAAAGAATTTAATTAACGTTTTAATTAATATCTCAGCTAATTAACGTCGTACAATTACGCGGTTGGTCTTATTGTCTTCCTTAGAAAATTTCGAATCGAATGGTATTATGTTTGATTCTTTACGCTCAGCGGTTTTTAAGGAGTTCAAGCTTCAGACGGAATTTTAAATAGTTCAATAATTTAATTAACGCTTTAATTTAAAATGGCAACGGAAAGAAATAAATATCTTGGAATTTTAAAAGTGCAAAGAATTTAATTAACGTTTTAATTAATATCTCAGCAAATTAACGTCGTACAATTACGCGGTTGGTCTTATTGTCTTCCTTAGAAAATTTCGAATCGAATGGTATTATGTTTGATTCTCTACGCTCAGCGGTTTTTGAGGAGTTCAAGCTTCAGACGGACAGACAGACAGACAGACAGACGCGGACAGATTTTAATAGTAGTAATTAAGCGTGGAGTTTTAACATTGCGTCTATGGCATCGGTTCCGGGATTTTTTTATTCGTATAAGCGGGGTATTCGTTTATTCGTTACCCGATTAAGCAGGACGACTGTACTAAATAACTGCCCAAATTTTAATCATATTAGTTTCAAATTTTTTAAATAATTTTCTTCCATCTTTGACGGAGCTGCTAGGGGACTCACCTCATCCAGAATTGTTCCCCTTCCTTAAGCAGATTGGTTTCTCTTTTTTTAAATTTATTTTATGTCTTGTGTCCGTTTTTGTTTCGTTACTATGTGTTATTTTTCTTTTAATTTGACAAAGATACTTTACAGTATGTTGTTTCGACATTTTTTTCAAAACTTAAAACTTCGTTTACATGATTTTTTCGGCTTTATATTTTAAAATACAGTTTCGTCACCATTTTCCGATTGAGTATTTAGATTAAAAAAATGAAGTATTATAAAATAAGTAATCATTTGGCGCAATACAGCCTATAAACGCTCTTGTATCATTAAACCCAATTCAGCCAACTGACCAATCAAAGGAATACAAATGAATACGAGCCGTTTCTCTTTTTATTAAAAAAAAAACAGCCCTGGTGCTACTTCTTCCACAGTACTTTTTAACCGCTAATCTCGTTAGGAGGCTCGTATAAAGGAGCTTTGTAAAGAAAATGCAATGAACGAGCTTAAAGCCGTATGAAGCGATATATATATATTTTTTTTTTTTCAATATCACCCGCTTACATTGCAATTGCAACCAGTTGAGCAATACCTCTCTGAACTATACAACTCTGCACCAAGTAAGAATATAGGTCGTAAGTACTTCAGATGTCCTTTCGTTCACTTGAAGACACTTTCATTCTGATATGTGTTTCTATGATAGTTCTAGTTAGTTTAACTACATTCAGAATTCAAAAAAAAAAAAAAAAAAAAAAAAGAAAAAGAAAAAAGAAAGAAAGAAAGAAAAAAAAAACTATCGTTAAATTTGAAAATGGTATTCTCTAAAATTGTCTTATATAATCAAGCGTAAGAAAGTGTGTAAAAGATCTCATTAAAAATAATAAAAGCTATGCATTTGAGAAATATGACTTACAACGAGCCCCGAAAAACATAGGTTATTAATAGACGTACTAGGAAGTCATGTGGGGTTCACATCTGAATTCCTGAAACTAGTTCCATTCATGTTTCACTTACTTTTTCATTATTCTGGTTTTTCACTTACTTTGCTATTTTTCATAATTCTGGTTTTCATTTCTCTTTTTTTTCTTCCCTCAAGCCGTGTGATATAAACTTTTGACTGAGGTGCCTATTAAAAAAGTCCTTTTTTTTTCCCTCGCGAGTGAGCAATGGAAGATTCTATTAAGCATGACAATTGTTTGTTAAACAAATTCCTCGACTTTACCAAACAGAGACTAGTTTACAACGCATGTTTATTTTTATTAATGTTGGTATGAAACAGTTGTCAGATAAACAGAATTGGAAGGAGAAGAAAAGGTAGCTATGGCTGGCTGGATTAGGGTCTTTTATTTGTTCTACTATTGATATTCTCTCATTGTTTTGTTATTTTAAAGGCTGAAAAAAGCTGAAAATTTTACTTTATGTTTGTAGCATTTATTTTTTGCTTCGTTTCGATTAAAAAAAATTTTAATCCAAATTTTTCACAATTCAACTTTTTGATTGATACGTTATATATACCTTTCAACACATATATCGCTAGACATAACATAACTGATGGTTTAATCTTTATTAATCGTTTTTTATGAAACATTATTTTGAATTGCTACAACTTTAACACACTAGTTTTTATTTGGTTGAAAGTTAGTAATTAGTTTTAAACTTTTTACACATCGATGCAAAGGTACGTAACGACCACTGTCGTGATAAGCACAAAAGTCATATCTGCACTTTAAAAAAAGAAAAAATTAGTTATCACCACCAAGTGGCTCTTTGTGACATATTTTTGCCGAAATACAAAATTATATGGTTATTTGAGAACGGGAAATATGTTTAAAAAAATTCTGGAAAAGTGTCATTTGAATCAAATACATGGTGGCGTAAAAGTTTAAGCGTAAAACGCGAGCGTAAAGCAGAAACGTAAAATGGATTAAATGGTGTTCCTATGGAAAGTACTCGGTTTTTCGTTTTCTGCCCTAGGTTTCGGTCGCGTTTTCCGCTGATGTGGAGCAGGGCCCTAATATTTCAGTTTGAACTCTACTGCAGATACCACTTTTGCGCTTAGCGCGGCAGTATACAGAAGAGTTTTATTTCTCAAGCAATCACGTTTAATTCTTGCAGACTAACTGTTGAAATTTGGCATTTTTTCAAGAACTGCAAGACAGCAAAATCTTACAGGCGCCATACGCAAATATTTCTTTCGTCTTGATTCAAATCAGCTTACTATGAAAACCAACTGCTAAGAGGTACATTAACTATCAAAAACAAGATGAAGAAAACAGAAAGAAAGAAATCCCCAGCCGAGTGACGAATCACCCCCCCCCCCTTATCTGCTGGTGTATTTATTTTACGCGCTAATAATATAATAATAGCTGATAAGAGACCTTCTAGTAGAAATACCTGAATATGTTTACTGACTTAATTATCTGAAATTGATTCTTTATGTTAATCAGGGTGCTCTTTTACATACTAGAGTAGAGCTTCCGTATCTGAGCTACCTAAGCTTAACATTGCAAATCGAGTTACACGAAGTAATGCAGCATTTCCTTCTTTTTTCCTTATCCTTTTAATAATGGATCTTGAACTGTTTTCGAATGCCTAAGAGTCCTCTGTGGAGCGTTTTGGCGCTCGTATTGACTGGAGGGAATCGATTTCCAGACTGAAAAGAATGGTTAGCAATCAAATCCGATGCTTGTTTCAGTAGAGGACTGTTTAAATGGCGTCTGGGGGGATGGTTGAAAAATTACACAGATATGCTCTAGATGAGCTAGTGTGAGCTGGGATGAAAACAGTAGTTAGAACAGTATGTACAAGTCAAACGCTTTTGAGAGCAACCCTAGTTGAATATAATGAACTTTTTTTTTTTTTTTTTGCAAAAAATTTTTTCATCACGATTGAGATTAAAAATTTAAATTATACTTGAATAAAATAGTAACTTAGTCTAAATTGAACGAATGCATAATATGCAATATGTACATAGTAAAATTTTTCTTACGAAATGAAGAATTTTAATTTTAATAGTGGTGTGTTAGTATAGGGCCATTCCATGAAAAGTGAAACCAATTGGTCAAAAATTCATATTGAAGTTATGTTGCTATGTTATACATCATTTTAAAGCTTAAGATGTATATTTTAAGAATCCTGCATTGGTTTTTTGGTGAGAGTTAGAATAATACTTGTTTTCTTAGTTGGAAGTACGATATTCACGAACTTGTAAAAATCAGAAAAAAGAACACATTTTCAAATGCATATTTCTCATCGAAAAATAAAAACAAAAATAACTACTTGTAGCACAATTTTAACTACTAAGACGGTACTATAATAATATGCATTCATTAATTTCTTTTGAATTGATCTAAATGGTGTAATTGAAGTTTGAAAAAAAGAAGTTTGATGTTACGTCTGTAACAAAAAAGAAGCAAAAGTTGTCTTTACGTCCTAAAAAATCAAAATTAAAAAAAACCCTTAATGGTCCTTTTGGCAAATTCTTAGAGTAATTGCCCACCATAGTTAAAAATATTGCAACTGATTTAGTTTTTAAATTAATGCTGTTACAGACGTAACATTTCGGACATAACAAATGGCTTTATGTTACGTCCGTAGCAAAAGTAAATTTCCAATTAAATAGGTAAAAAGCAGAGGATGAGCAATACATGTATATAGCATAATATGGTACGAGTACTAAAGTTTCTGGTATTCTGATTTTGAAATTTTTAATTATGTCGGCATGTAATTGAAATTTATTTCTTAAGATTAATAAAATACACATATGGTATAACTGATTATAATTTATACCTCAACTGGCATTTTTTTGCTACGTTACATGGAAAGGGAGCTGTGGATGGAGTTGGGGGTATGGTCAGGCACCAGGTGTGGCAGAGAATAAGATCTAGAACAGCATTTGTCAATGACGCTCTTTCCTTTTTTCAGTGTGCAAACTCCATTGCAGAAAAAGTTAAAATTATTTATATGCCCCAGGAAAATGTTTTAAAGCTGACGCCAAAATTGGAAGAACGGTGGGCTAACATCGCGAATTTGCCAAAAGCCCGCGAAATGCATTATTTTCGAACAGAATACGAAAATGCCGTTCGAATTTCGAGAACGTCAGACGAAAAAGGACACATTTTTTCATTAAAAAAATTATCACAATTGACCAACTGTCACCAAGAAGGTTAAATTTTAGTTTGTTACTAGTATTCTGCTATATCATCCAACATTTTCAAATTTTTAAGTTCTCCTAAGACCAATAATCACTGATTCCAGGGAGGAATTTACTTTTTCCGATTTTTTTATGTAGCAGCCCCATTATGCATTAATTTTAAGAATACAAATAAATAAATTTGTGTGAAGGCCCTTCTAAACTTTTCTTGTATCAATCTTTCTTGGAAATAATTGTCTTAAGATGCATTAATTCATTGTTACATATTGACATATCGGCATATGCTCTCAACTCCCCCAGACTTACCCAAATTTTCTAAAACTGTTACAGTATAACTTAAAATATTCAAATAATGTGTTAATTAATGCTACTGTATTGTTTTAGCACAAAAATCTTTGTTTATTCCTGCTTTAAAATATTGTTTTCTACTTTCAAATCAGAGATGTTACGTCTGTAACACCACTTTGTTTCGTCCGTAACAAGTTTATGAATTTTTTTCACAAATTCGGCAGTCAAAATCCACACAATCTTTATGGTTTTAGAAAGCTTGAAGTCTCTAGAACACGTATTAAAAAAAAAAGTTCAAAATTTCCGTATAATTCAGAGGAATATTGTAAGTTGTATGACATAGTCGAGTTTTTGCTGTTTTGTGAAATACGTCTGTAACAGGCAGTTTTTAATTTCTGTATTTTTTTGTAATTAAGCAATCTGCACGCAAATTTAATGTAGCATAAACATCATCAAGTTACATTACAGGAAAAAAAATTGAAGACTTTCATCAGCCCAAACCAGAATTATTAGTGTTCAAAGTTTGTGATTGTTACGTCTGTAACGATGGAATTGCCCTATACCATTGCAAAAAGTTGGTCCTACGTTGTTTAGTTATTTGTTGATTCAATGTACTCAGTTTATATTTTATTTCACATTTTTTTAATAGTAAGAGTTTTAGCAAACGTGTACATACTAAATTTAATTTTTCTTAATCCCGCAGAGGTAAAAATTGGAGCTTATTTTTATGAGAGAACTTTTTCTCACATTATTTTGTTTTTCCTGCTTTTATTAATTATTATTATTATGCTTTTTTTTAAATATTTTGCGCATAGTAATTTAATTTATTCACGAACTTTCTTTCACTTTAATGTTGATGTATATCAAAAGATATTTATGAATTTGTTGACTGGATGCCGATTTGTAAATGAATTTGTTGACTGGTTGCAGATTTGTAACTGGTTAGTTACAAATCTGCACAACTTCCGAGAAATACTTCTTTCCATTTTTGGAATATCATGGGTACGGTGTAAATGTGATTTTTTTGGTATTTCCTATTCTTTTCGTATAGTGATGCAGATCAAGACATTTTAACAAAGCCTTTTAATTTTATTTTCGTGTTATCTTGCATACAAGTGCCTTTTCCACTTCTCATCGTCTCACCTTTCACTCTTCTTTTTTTTTTTACATTGTGTCTTCAACATAAAATAGCATGCGGAGTACTTGCATCGTCAAATAGTTTGGTGATTTCACTAAAAAGAGATCACTTTGCCAGTTACAAATCTCGATGCTGTGTTTCATATTTTAGGAAAGCAATTCAATATGTTGCTTCGCAACAGGTGCCTGTTTGACTCATTAATTTTCATGCAATATTTTACGTATTTATTTTTACAACAATTTCACGCCACTATTTTCACAATAATTTTCACACAACATTTCATGCTTTATTTTCACAATACACTCACACAATATTTCACATTTATTTTCACAATACACTCACACAATATTTCACATTTATTTTCACAATACACTCACACAATATTTCACATTTATTTTCACAATATTTTAGCACAATATGTAACCCATTGCTGTTTCCACAATATTTTCAGATAGCAAGTTTAGAGGAGCAGTTTTCTTCGTAAGCACACACTGGATTTTGAATTTTCCGATCACAAAATCAATAGTCTTGTGGAGTGTTTTAGGGACCTATCCATAATTTAAAACTTCCATTGATGGATATAAATAATATCTATATAGATATAGATAGTGACGGATAGATATAGGTAAAATTAAAAGCAGGTATAGCTAGTGACGGATAGATATTTATAGATAATAATAGATAGAGGTATATAAATACTGACGAACAGATATAACGATGTAGACACATGTGGAAATCATATTTCTTCGGAAGGAATTTTTTTTTAATTTGTGCTGTAGTGCAATAGATTTATTCTCTTTGAGGAGAGTTATTGTCACCTAACCTTTCTCTTCGCAATTCCATTATAGTGATAGAACAACCGGTGCCCGATTAAGATATTGAGGGACCCGTGGCCAAATACTTTTTGGAGGCCTCCTACTCAAACGTTACAATTTTAGGCACAGGATAAAACAATTTCAACTATCGACTAAAACAATTTTAGCCATTTGGGGGCCCTTAATTAGCGAGGCCCTAGGCCACGGTCCAGTTGGCCTTTTCAATAATCTGGCCCCGAGAACAAGCTTCCCAAATCTGCTCTCTTTTTGGCGCTAAAATTTCTCCAAGAGATAAGTTAACGAGGACAGAATGAGGACGAAAAAATGGGATGTCAGATCGGGGTCTCGTATTAATCATAACATCTGTAAACTCACGCTGTGAGCAGAGAAGTTCGCATTGTTAGAGGCGTCAGGCAGCGTAATGAATTAGGAGTAATTGATAATCGCTTCTGTTTGCGGAGGGAGACGCCGTGAGGGGAATTCGATACCAGACAGATGGCTGCATCCACCTGTAGCCGAGAGATGTGTTTGAATTTTTCTGGGGGCCGAATTGCATTGCTAATCTCTATAAAGGTGGGAAATTGATTTCGCTCCCTCTGCAATTTTATGCATTATAGAAAATAACTCAATTTGAGGGTAGTTGCATCTATTGTATAAAGTTTCAGATTAAGATTTGAGGTTTTTATGGAGCTGAATTATTCATAACATCGTGACACCTCTCAGTTGTTCTATACGCAACTATTTTTTTACCATTATTGTTTCGTCATTAGATTGATTTCAGCAAGAAGAAAGAGCATTGCTTTATTATACTTTTTCATTATTACTTTTTTTGATACCGTTCACCGTAAGTTGTTTTAGCCCTAGGGTCCTTCTCTGGTCCAAACGTTTTTAAAGATGCAGCGCTCTCCGCTAGCCTTCAGGTAGCAGTTTTTAAATCTATTTCGACAGTACTGTGCACTTGGGGCTGCTCTCTACAGTCTAAATTAATTTTTAAACTGTTATCTGAAGTTTAGCATAGAACGCTGCATCTTTTAAAAAGTTTAGGCCAAAGAAGGACTCTAGGGACAAAGCAGCCCACGTTTACAAGTAATTTGTATTTCCATCCAAAGTAACGTGTATTCCCGTTCATAATTACTTCGACGTTACTGTTTTTGATATGTAAAGAAAAAAGCAACCCAAACTATTCAGGGTTATTCCATAGAAATGTCAAATTTAGCCGAAGAAAAAAAAATACAGAAGTGAAAAAGTATCAAAAAATAAATAAATAAATAAATAAATAAAAATCATACAGCATAAGAAGTTAAAAAAAAAATTGAAAAAGTATTATAATTATCAGAGATTAGCCATAATAAATAGGTTGTAGTATGTTTACTGCTTGTTATTCGATGGTTACGTTAGTCACACGTCATCTTGAGTAAAAGTGACACTTAAGACTAAAAAAAAATAAAGTTTAATAAATGTGTTTTATGTTTTTAAAAGCCAACTTTACACATTTTTCAAATATATCATTCAATTTTTAATACTTGCTTAACTTTGAGAAATTTTTGCCTCACAACATGAGCATTAATTTTCAGGGTTGCAAAAATGTTACGTTAGTTACGCTGCTATTTTGGTTGAAAAAATATCTACTGTCAGTAATTTTGTTTTAAATTCTTAGCAGAAATGATACATAAACACCATGTACATTGTAAATCCACCAGCGTAACTAAAAAATATTTTTTATCGTGTAAGTTACAAATAAAACCAGTTACAAAATGAATACTCTGAATGTTACGCTAGTCACTATGGAATGACCCTTTATGATAAATTTTGTTAGCAATCTTATTTTTAAAAAAATAAAAAAAAGAAAGAAGAAGAAAAAGAGCGATGAAAAAACTTTTAAAAACTAAGCGTTTTTAAATAAAGGACGTAAATTAAGGAAGAACTCGAAAATGTCCTACATATTTTCGACGTGTCCAACTGTTTGAGACAAAGCTTTACCTTGCGAAATATTGGTGATGCATCCTAACAATATTCGAACTAAATTTTTAATTGGTTAATTTTTGAATTCAAATTTAGAAATCAACCAATTGTTAATTTCTATGACAGTTTCTTCATTTCGAAGAACTTCTATAGATGGCACTGCTCCCTGAACAAAAGGCGAATTTTTGCTCTGTGTGAAAAACCAGAAAGCTATAGAAATTTAGTATTAAGGAAGCTTTGACTCAACCAACAGCAGCCCACCCAAGAAAAAGCTTACAGTAAGGAATTTTCCTTACATTTTGAGAAAGATCAAGTACACTGCTCGAAACAACTAGGGGAGCAAGACGTTTCTGCAACATCCCGATTTCTGCTCCTATCTCCTTTTTCTGGTTTTTGACGTCATGAACTTTGATTTGCATATAAAATTTTCTTCTTTCGTTTCCTGGTAGGCTTAAAATTATGTATGATTCATTTTATGTTACTTATTGGTGTGCAAATTTGCGTGATTTCGTTAAAACCATGTACTCCACTAATTGTTTTGAGCAGTGTAAAATAAAGCAAAATAAAAAACTTTCAAAAAAGCTTCTAAATTGATGACTTAAATCGAGGAAAGTCTCGTAAACCTTCATTATTTGCTGAGTTTAAGTAGTTTAGAAGACTAAAATCCACAATTTTAGTTCAGCCTTGAAATTAATTTAATAACTTTTTAATAACTTTATCTCATGTCACTTTCTTTCTTTCTTTTTTTTTTGGCTACGTTTAAAAAGTTTGGCTTGTACCACACAAACTAACAAAGTATAATAAAAACTTTTAATAAAACAATTCAGACGTTTTCACTCCAACGTGCCTAAATTAAGCAATTTATTTGTTCGCACAACTGCATAAGTTGCTCCCATCTGGCAACGTGTCAGAAACATACGAGATTTTCCCCGCCAAGCATTATAAAACACATGCATCGAACATTAAGAACGATGTTTTAACAAGGCATAACCTTCACCTTGCGCGTAAGATGATAATAGGCAGATGCTTCTTCATGACATCTCACCCTCCTCCCATCTCATTTTTTTCTGCTTGGTGGGCTTTTTTGTTTCATTCAACGTGTTGCAGGTGATTCCGCGATTTTTGAAAGGTTCTAAAAAGCACACGCTGGCTTTTGAGGCGAATTTCTGCCGTCAGGCAGTAGTTAAATTGATGTTATTTGCAAATTTAAATGATAGTGGCGAGCATTTTAAAATTGATGTATTCACTGCTAGAATGATTGATTAAGCAGCTGTTGTATAGGATTTTGAGGGTAGCCCTGCATTGACAGGCTAATAAGAGTAATTGTTCTTCACCTGTAACTAGGTGTACGTGAGGTCAGCGGTATGCAATAAATATCAATAATAGTAGATAATGTCAATCGCTTGTTAAAAAATAAATTAAGTAAAAACTTTAATCGGCAGCTATTTAAAAGGTCTCAAATTGGTTACCTATCTGATAACTGCAAGTTGCACTTACTGGTACTTAGTTCTATGTCTTAAAGGAAAAATTTATCAAAATTTGAATGTCAAAAAAAAAATGCGCGGTATTCTCGCTTATTTAAGTTACAAAATTTATCGACTAGTATCAGTCAAGCATTTTTAAATACAATTCACTAATTAATAAATTAAAACAATTTCAAATGGTCCATTAGTAATTAATTTTAAATTAATTTAGTTAGGTTATATTTTAGCAAAACTACATTTTGACTTAATTAAATCAATAACCGTGACATTGATATTTATGTACGAAACACCAATATATGGATGGCCCTTCCATTATAAGGAAATAGTAATAATTTTATTGCAACGTGACTGCTGATATACAAACTACATATCGGATTAAATAAGCATACAGCTATAGAAAGCGCAAATATGATAAAAATCAGACATTGTGATAAAAATGAATAAATCAAATAAATAAATAAAACGTTGAAGAATTTTTCTTCTTTTTTATGGAGTAAAATAATCAAAAAATAATCAACAAGCCTACAAGAAGAATGTGAAGACTTACTTAATAACTTTTACATTTTCTTAAAAGTCATTTAATCACAAAAACACCGATTGGAAAAACAATCGTATCTTGCTTTGGATTTTTTTTTTTTTTAATGTGCCAATCGATTTGAAAGGATCATGAAAAAAAGACTCAAACTGTTTGAAAATTTATACAAAACTGGTCTCGTATATTCTACTATTTATTTAAACCTGATTAATATTTTCGATAATGTAAAGCATAAATTATTTTAATTACTATTATTGATAATTTTATTCACTTTTAACATCAATTTTAAAATTAGAATATTTCATCAAATTCATAATCTTCACATCATAGCTGCTCAAGCCGAGCCACCGGTCTTTTTAGAACGTTTTTCTTACTGGTTCTTTTTCTACATTAAAATCTTAGACTTTGTCTACCAATGATTTAAATTATTTTCATAATTGTCTTTCCAGTTTTATTTGGATTCTTCCAAGTTATATGTTCTTTGCTTATTCGTGGTTTAAAAGAGTAACATCTATTGATTTAATAGCATAAATACAACGTGTTAAAAGCATAAATGCGCCTTTTGTTGGATGGCTGCATCCATAAGCTCTCTTTTTTTTTTTTTCTTTGCATCGAAAAAGGCGTTCCTTAAAGCGCCGAAACACGTGTCTGCAGTATTCCTGCGTATTTGTACTTTTAACAACGTTGTATTTATGCTATTATACTTATGCACAAAGGTATTTATCAATTTCAACTAGGGTGAGTTCTGGTAAGTACGTACCCTTTTTTTCAAAGTTCATGTTCTCAAGGATACTGCTCTGTTGAGAAATCTTGTACACTCACAATTTTTTTTTAGTTTTCTTTCCAGATCCTTTACTAAGATTTTCAAGCACATAATATGTCAAATAAACCATAAGCATAGGTTTTGTGACCCGGTTTATGACACCTATTCTAAGGTACGCACTTTCCCTACCTAGCGGGGTAAGTGCGTCCACCTTAAATTATGTGAATATGAGCCTGAAAAAACTTCTGGCACATATTAAATATGTTAGGTAATTGCCTTAAGATAATTCCTAATACTAGAGATCAGCACTTGCTTGCATGGATGAAACGCAATCAGTGATATCCCACGTGTCTTGCGAACAACTGTGATTTAAAGATTGAGAGAGTTGTGTCTGTGATTCTTCCTTTGTCCTTTTAATAAGACCAATTGAGCATATGTAAGTTGTTTTTATTTTTGTAATATTCACTTATAGTCTACATAGTTTATTTTGGTATAATATATTAATCAGTCTGTGTTTATGCCAGGGTTCGCACTTACCCCTTCTTAAATGTAAGATGAGACATGTGCGTCCAATAGCGTTGTTGTAAGTGTGTACCCAAGTGATTTTCTTTAAATCTATTTGTATGGTAGATCGTTAGGTGATTCGTTTTCTTTCTTTCTTTTCTTTTCTTTTCTTTTTCTTTTTTTGAATAAACACGGTTTTAAAATATTTTTCTTATTAGAATCAGCAGCAGTAAGAAAAAACACAAAATAAAGAGCAAAAAAAAAAAAAAAAATTGATCATGATATGATATTTGTACTTTTTTTTCTTGTACATTGAAATAGTTTTTCACAAGGTGTTCTTAATTTTCTTAAATATAATTTATTCATTACTCCACCGTCGTTTTTTGAATCAGTTGGTTCCTTATTTAGTGTTTCACTTAATTTCATTGCTTCATTTGTCATTCTGGTTTAAATTAAGTCTAGCTTATGATCGCTATTTTCAGCGAAAAATTTACTAACTGATATCTAAAAGCCAATATATTTCAGAGGTAATGAATAAAATTGAAATCTTATGCCGCATTCAATGTAAATATAAATACTTGATGGAAATGACGTCGGATTTATAATCGGCTTATAAAAGAGTTATAAGCAAAATTAAAGGTGAATTATGAGAGTCGGATTTTCCACGTAATGGTACACACTTGCCTCATCATAATGGTACGCACTTGCTCCGCATAATAGTACGCATATGCCTCATGATAGTGGTACGCACTTGCCCCATCATAATGGTACGCACTTACCCCCACCTTACTTTAAAGAAAGGGAAAGTGCGTACCGTCATATAAACA
>JAXGGA010013169.1:0-36146 GCA_038373865.1 Uloborus plumipes
CTTTTTGATGTACCAACTTTTATTTGCTTACCTGTATGCATTGCTTATCATTGTCCAGAGTGTTCATTTTTTTAAATGTAAAAAAGCCTATTTATCCTCCAAGCTCTTCAATTATTTAGCTGCATTAAAAATCGAATTTCACACCGTTTTTCCTCGCTTCTGAAAAGTAACGATTATGGACTTACTTTAGTCTGTCTCTGAGGCATATTTTTTATTTAAAAAGTAGAAGGACAATTTGTTTAATAAAGCACCTTGTTTTTTTTTTTTTTTTTTTTTTTTTTTTTTTTTTTTTTTCCTAGCGCAACTTTTAAGTTAAAGGGCTTGCTGCTTTTAAATTTGCGGCCAATATGTGGAGGATTTAAATGTGTTTCACTTTCTTTTTAACTTGAAGAAAAACCATTCAAGTAAAAAAATGATCTTTTTGCTCGCATCCTACTATAAAATATATGATCACTTTTTGACGAAAATGTCAAATTTGGGAGACAAAACAGCTTAAAATTCATGACGAGAACATATGAAGCTCAATTTTCACTGACTAAACTCTCTCGTAACTTCAAATTTATTTACCAATTTTGAGCCTAGTGAAAAACATAATAGTAAAATTGTGTATAGATGCTGTTTCTGTTGTCACGTATTTACTTCAAAATGGAAAATAAAATGAAAATATATCGATACTTATATCAATTCGAAATGAAAAACTCAGATTTATTTTATTCGTTCCTCCTGAACACTTTCTGATTTAAAACTGTGCGTTGAAAAATAAATTGCTTCTCCACTCAAGTAGAAAATAGCCGAACTACAAAAAGCAAAGCAAGCATCGTTTTGCATTTTCAACTTGTTGCGTTTCCATAAAAAAGAAATTAAAAAAAATACAAACTAAGTATTTGCGTTCAACAGCTTAGACTTTTTAAAAAGTAAATATACCCTTTCAAAATAAAGCATTTACATGTTTCCTTATTGTGGATGAGTCAACATTAGTTAATAGAAATGCTAAGGATAAATAATGTTAATAATGCACAATCAACTTAGAAAGATATATTGTATATGGGGGATTCTACAAAAATGGTAATATTTCTAACATGTAGATTTCAAAAAATTAATTTAAAATTAATAATCTGAAAAATATCAGCAAAGCACTTCATAAGTTACATAATTAAAATAAAATATCAGCAGAGCTTAAATAATTGTATTTTATTGTATTTTTGGATTTTTATTATTTTGAAGGCATATGTGAATGATAAAAAGGACATGTGGATGACACAATGGGTATGTGAATATAACACAGTAAGTATGTGAATAACACAAACACAATAGGTATATTAATGAAAATCTTTAACCAGTAAACGGTTAGACATAATTTTTAAACATTGTACAGTTATAGTTTGGCTTTTGATTCATCCACGTGTTTTATATTGGGGCATGTGAATGACAATAGAAAAAGGGTATGTGAGTGACAAAACACAAGTAATTGGGTTCTCAAAAAGTCATATCTGAATATTTTTCGGCTTCACTTCGAATTAGAACCCACAAATGTAAGCCTTAGGATTATTCATTATCAAAATTTATTCACATGTACATTTTACATGCATTCTGTGGGGCATGTTAATGACAAAGATAAAAAACACTTGCCTCGAAAGTTGAGTTTAGCTTGCGTTTTTTCAAAAAGTAATTGCAGAACAGCAAAATTAATCCTCAGCCAGGAATAACAAAGTTCCATGCTTTATTTTAAGATGTGTTGCCAGATTTTGAAATAAAACATTTCAGAGAAAAATATCTATACTTTTTAGTCATGTAGATGGCTGATAATCGCTGGGACAAAGTTTAGATTAACTTTTAGAGATATTATTTTCATATTATTTTGCTTTTTTTGTGATTTACATCTTGCACACATTCATATTTATAAATAAAAACCCTTGAAAAAAAAATCACTTATTTTTTTTAAAATCTATATTCCATTGATTGTGAAAATTGCACCTATAGGACAGGTCATGTGGATGACATTTCGATCTAATATCCTTTTTTTAAAATGAATAATAATTAAATATTGACATTGTTGACAACGAAAATTATAGAACAAAAGACGCATAAAAATATTCCCAAAATTAGTTTTTTATTAAATTAAAAACAAAAAGAGCAATCAGTATGGAACACAAATTTGCCCATTTTTGTAGAATCACCCATATGTATAAGTATTATTGTATTATACCACTATTTAAATTTAAGATGTTTTCGTAGCTTTGGCAAATAACATCAGAATATGAAATTAAAATGAGAATATGACAGAAAAGGAAAAAATCTAATGTATGTTTGGCAGTAACTCTAAATATTCCATATCAGGCAATCCAATATCAGTGACATAATTCAGCTAACATTAAGTTTTTGGAGAAATTCACTTCTATCAGCATAAATATCTTTATTTTTCCTGTAAAAAGTAGCCCTAAGAAATATTGTAAATTTATGCACATTTTCCGATTTTGAAATGTATTTTTTTAGTATAACAGAGGTTTTACTTCCATTCGTAGAAACAATTAGTTTCTTTTTTCTGCCTTTGCTCCTTTTTTCAACTATTCACGAATATTCTCAAGAAATTCGAAGCCAACACTTTTATGTTCTCTATTTTCCCCAATGCCTTGCTCTTTTTGTCACGAGATGAGTATTCCTAGTACTATTATGCATAAGGTATTCAAGCAGTTATTATTTGTAAGTTGAAATTCCTTGCTTTTTCATTCAAAAATATCTAACTTCAAATGTTAGTTATTTGACTCTAATTTTGCTTGACTTCACCAATGAGCGTTCTCCTAAAATTTATTTAAATAGATACCAAATGCTTCTCATGTGAAAAATAAACCAAACAAATGCAATTCCCTTTTATATTTCATGCTGGTACTTAGAAAACAAAATAAGAAGTCTACTTTGCTTAATTAAAGATGAGTAGAAACTGTGCGATTTCAAAGGCACTCTAACGTGAATAAATAATAAAATTGACTTTACGTAAGAATGTACCCTTTTGTTACCAAGACTCAGACTTTGATTAGTTTTCTCTTACCAGTTAATTGGAAAAGTCATTTTCCAGTCAATAGGAATGTTTTCCGAAAGAGAGCATGTCATTTTTACTTCATTTGGCTTTCTTAAGATTTAAACAAATTATAATTCGAAGGGTTACAGATGCAAAGGAACTCAGCTATTACATTACTAGCAGCGCAATTATTACTTTACAGTTAACTAATACATTTCAATTTTAGGTAGTTCGGGTGCCTGCTTAGCTTTTGTTTGCTTATTAAGTAAGCAAACGAAATGTGATGTAAAACATGTGTACTGTATAGTTTTGATCAAAAGAAGGAAAAAAAATTGTAGACTCATTTATTTCGAGCAATAGACTAAAGTTTCGATAGGAAACAACACCGCTATAATTTCAATGAAATTTTAATGCAGTAAGTTTTAGCTTTTAAGACACACTACATATAGTTGTTTGTAACTATTGTTCAGCTCATGCTTCTTTGAAAATTGACTAACTAAAATGAATACCAAACGTTGCTGAGTAAAAAAAAAGAAATGATGATCTATGCTGCCAATTTTTTAAACGGGAATTGAGCTAAAATCCATATATATATATATCATAAAAGCTGGGAGCACGGTTTGTTGCCAATATGCAGTACTTAGGGAAGAAACTATAAACTCTCTGCCTGTCACATGGAATTCTTGAAAACATTAGCATAATGTAAAATAAAATCTATCGGATAATTGTTGTAGTAAAATAATGTAGCAGCAAATTTGAAAATCTGCTTTTCATAACCATTTTTGTTATATTCATATTTGCAATTGATTTTTAGCTGTAATAATTGCGCTAGTTAATTTGCAGAACTTAAACTGTTAATCTTGATTATATATATATATATATATATATATATATATATATATATATATATATATATATATATATATACACTGAAGTGACAAAAGTCATGGGATACCTCTTAATATCGTGTCGGCCCTCCTTTTGCCCGGCGAAGTGCAACAACTCGACGTGGCATGGACTCAACAAGTCGTTGGAAGTCTTCTGCAGGAATATTGAGCCATGCTGTCTCGATAGACGTCCATAATTGTGAAAGCGTTGATGGGGCAGGATTTTGGGCACGAACAGACCTCTCGATGGTGTCCCATAAATGCTCAATGGGATTCATGTCGGGCGATCTAGGTGGCCAAATCATTCGTTGAAATTGTCCAGAATTTTCTTCAAACCAATTGCGAACAGTTGTGGCCCGGTGACATGGCGCATTGTCATCCATAAAAATCCCATCGTTGTTTGGGTACATGAAGTCCATGAATGGCTGCAAGTGATCTCCAAGTAGCTGCACATAAGCATTTCCAGTCAATGTTCGGTCCAGTCGCACTAGAGGACCAAGTCCATGCCATGAAAAAACAGCCCACACCATTACGGAGCCACCACCAGCTTGAACAGTGCCTTGCTGACAGTTTGGGTCCATGGCTTCGTGGGGTCTGCGCCACACTCGAACCCTACCATCGGCTCTTACCAGCTGAAATCGTGACTCATCGGACCAGGCCACGGTTTTCCATTCATCTAGGGACCAACCGATATGCTCACGTGCCCACGAGGGTCGCTGCAAGCGATGTCGTTCTGTCAGTAAAGACACTCGAGTCGGTCTTCTGCTGGAATAGCCCAAGAAATCCAAATTTATCCGCACAGTTCTAGCAGACACGTCCATTGTACGTCCCACATTGATTTCTACGGTGATTTGACGCAGTGTTGCTTGTCTGTTAGAATTTACGACTCTTTGCAGACGTCGCCGGTCTCGATCTTTAAGTGCAGGCGGTCGACCACTGCGCTGTCCATGGTGGGATGTTATGCCTGAAATTTCATACTCTCGGCACACTCTTGACACAGTGGATCTGGGAATGTTGAATTCTCTAACGATTTCCGAAATGGCATGACCCATGCGTCTAGCTCCAACTAACATTCCGCGTTCAAAGTCTGTTAATTCACGTCGTGCGGTCATCATCACGTTAAAACCCATGAATAAACCCATGTTCTTCACATGAATAACTTGAACAGAAATGAAAGCTCTGTAAAAGCACTGCGCATTTATACCTGTTCTATGCGATGCTACTGCCATCTGAAAATTTGCATATTGCTATCCCATGACTTTTGTCACTTCAGTGTATATATATACACTGCTCGACATTGAAAATGCAACACCAAGAAGGAGTGGTGAGAAATTCATGCAAGTTTTATCGTAGACGCACGTCACTGAGTTATGCAAATGATATGAAATGAGCAGCTCTCCGACGCACGTGAAGTAAGATATAAGAGAATGAAGTTGAAAAGTGGGCTATGTTCATGTTGGTTTTTCTGCCAGACTAATTATCGGAGAAATTTGGTTTTTGTCTCGAAGGATACGTGTGATAGGAGGAAATGCCACGCCGTCCTCAACGAAGACACTTCCAGCATATAGACGACTTTACAAGGGGTATGGTGATCAGACTGAGAAGGGGAGGTTGGTCCATACGTCAAATTGCAGCTGATACCCACATGGATGCAAGCACTGTGCATCGGCTGTATCGGAGATGGTTGGAAAGAGGAAATGTAGCCACATTGAGGGGTGCAGGTGCAGCCAGAGTGACGTCAAACCGCTTGGATCGACGGATTCACCGACAAGCTGTGGCGGACCCGCAAGTCACTTGTACGTCGATTCTGCAGCACGTGCAAGGTACCCTGGATGTTTCTGTGTCGACCAGAACCATTTCCCGTCGACTGGTTGCACGTGGCCTGCAATCACGGCGCCCGCTAAGAAGACTGCCATTGACCTCACAGCACAGACTCCAAAGTTTCGAATGGTGCCGGACCAGAGCGACGTGGATGGCAGAATGGCAAACCGTAGTGTTCTCAGATGAATCCTGTGGCATTACCACATTTCCCTACAAAAACAGAGTTTTTTTTTTTTTTTTTTTCGCTCTGGTTTTTCTCCCTTTCGTTTGACCTAGGGGGTTCGTCTTTCCCCTTGACCTTGTTTCACGAGGAGTGCGCTAATGCTGTTCCCTCTTGTTTTTTCCGGTGTGCATCTTCTCGCTCTTTCCCGAATGTTCTCGAACTTTCTCTCCCCTTCCATCACTTCCGCTTTCCGAGCAAAACCCCCGGTTTTCTGGGGACTTTTCGAGAGTTCTTAGGTTGGTGTTGTGCGCGTTGGAGCGTGGTCAGTGCCGCTCCTTCCTTTTTTAAAATTACGTGGTAGAGATCCGTGTTCCTTTTGTGTCCCCCCCAAGGATTTAATGGATAACATATAAAATATTTGTGTAAGCCCTATTTCTTTTTTAATTTAAGATTGTTACGATAATCCTCTAAAATTTACTTTACTGAGCTTCGGACAGTGTTGCACGATTATGGCCTGTATGATATGTTTATTGTTTTACTAAAAATTGTTAATTTCTGTCTATATCTAAATAAATGTATTTTTCCCTTTGTTTGCTTAATGTCATCTTGTTGGCTTTGCCTCCAACTTTACTCGGCCCCTTCTATCTGGCATGAGGGGAAGGCCCAAAAACATGCCACCTTTCTCAAGAGCCTTAAATGAAATGGAGCAAGAACGAATAAAATAACATTTAAACAAAATGAAACCAAGTCAAAAATCGAAAACCAAAAAACAAGCATTCATGTACTCACTTCCGCACTAACCGGACGTAAACTGAATGTAAGCCAATTTAGGAACTTGGTTTTTTTCAAAGTTATAACATTTAAAGAATTATTATAAAAGTAACTGTTTTGTATCCTTAAAATGTCTTACTTAATGTTTTCAAACTTGCATAAGGGAAAGAAAAAAAGTCAATGTTTAAATTTCTTAATGTTTAAAAAAACATGAAAATTTACAGGAAAGCATCGTTCTCTAGTTTTCGCTAGGAGGTAGTTACGGAGTTTCAAACTATTTAAAAATATCCTCATTTATAAAATGCTTTCATTACGTTTATTTTCGCATAATACGTTTCTTAAACTTCATGAAGAACGTGCAATTTTACCTTACTCCAGTGCTATATTTTGAAAATTTTCCACTCTATTTCTTTCATTTCCTCAACAAAATTGTTCACTAACTACATTTTTCTAAGAGTATAGTTTATTTTTACAAAAGTTTTGTTCAGAAAGGATCATTCTTTTCTCAAAAGAGAAGAACCATAGTTAAGATACATGATACTACATTGTACTTCTAATTAAGCTCTGAAACTTAAAAGTAAAATAGTTTTTTTTCTCAAACTTTCAGAAAATTCATTGTAAGATTTTCTTTCCTTGCAAGCAATAAATCTTACTAGAAATTTAGTACATAGAGCACAAAACATAAAGCAATAATGGAAAAACAGATTTAGAAACTAATATAGTTGTTGTTACAGAAAAAAATCCATGCAGACAATATTAGTGAATAAATACAGGCATAGATAAAAATGGGGTAAAATGAGTCATTAAATAATGAATACACGTTTAAATTTGAAACATCATTATTTTAAAATAATAAAAGTATCTTTAGTATTAAAAATATTAAAAGGTAAAATCAATTATCTAAATCTTAAGTTAAGTCGTTTAACTTTTACTACCGTCCCTATGATTCACAACTCAGTACATCCTTTAAACATCCGTGTCTGCTCACTGTTGTTATTTCAACGTAAAAACAATCAATTTCAACGTTAAAACGAGCTCAAACAGACCTTTAAAATTAATTCGTATTAACCGTAGCTCTTCTAATCCAATAGAGAATGCATTCGAATCTCGTTAATTAGAACAAGTTTAAAACGAATTAGTGTTAAGACGACCTACATTATTAATCCCCATGATTTGTAGTGTATTTTCGGATTAGACGAACAACAGTCAAGACAAACTGCGTTTAAAAAGATCCCTTGAATTTCGTTTTAACGAGGTTTGATTGTCATCAACAAACACTACGACTAGGTTCTCAAGTGCAGTTCGTCGTAGCAGTAGTTTGTTTTAAGCGTCATCGGCAACCGTACGCTATTCTATACTAACATAATAACGAAAAAAAAAACTAGCTGTCGTGGCCGTCACGAAACTTTCTTCTATATCTATCTTATGAATTCCGGTTACAAAATAAAATACGTACTCGCCCGAGTAATTGGAGACAGCTACAATTTCCCAATTATCGTCATAACCCTGCAAATGCAGAATCAATGAGCGAAATTGGAAATCAAAGCCTTATTTAGATTAATTGCAAACATTTTATTTGTTAGTAAAAAGAAATTGGCAACAGTTAAAATTTTCAAATCATTGAAAGTTTTCAGCTGTTTTGATAATTAAATAGCGTGAAAGCGATTTTTTAATGAATTAATTTTTCGCATTGTTGACTAAGCGCAAAAATCACCCCACATTCCCCCTGGGGCGATTGGCGCCAAAATTTAAACGATGCTTGCTTCCATATTGGGTTAGTGTTATTCCAAATTTCATTCAAATCGCAGCAATATTTCCCGAGATACAGTAGGTGCAGTGACAAAATAAGCACTTTTGATTGCTCCACCCCCCTTTGAGATATTGACACACAAATTGAATCAGCACCTGTACTCAATAGGGTCTACCTATGGACCAATTTTCGTTTGATTCCGCCGGTTACTTCCTGAGATATAGCAGTCACCCTCGCGCAGAACACGTGCGATTGCTTCACCCCCTTCAAGATATTGACAAACAAATTGAATCAGCACCTGTAATCAGTAGGGTCTACCTATGGACCAATTTTCGTTTGATTCCGCCGGTTACTTCCTGAGATATAGCAGTCACCCCCGCGCAGAACACGTGCGATTGCTCCACCCCTCTTCGAGATATTGACAAACAAATTAAATCAGCACCTGTACTCAGTAGGGTCTACCTATGGACCAATTTTCGTTTGATTCCGCCGATTACTTCCTGAGATATAGCAATCACCCCCGCGCAGAACACGTGCAATTGCTCCACCCCCCTTGGTGGAATTCGCTAAACAAAGTCAGGTGCACCAGTTCACATGGTGGTACATATGTGCAAAAATTTTTGTTCGATTTCATTCAGTAGTTTTTGCTCTAGCGCGGCCACAAAAACTGGTCACACATATACAGACTCACACACACACAGACACACAGACAGACATTTTCCAAAAATGGTCGAAATGGACTCAGCGCACCTCAAAACGTGCAAATCCGTCAAAATTCGACATTCGAAAATTTTCACGAAACCAATACTTTCTTCTATATATTGGATATAGAAGAAAGTAATAAATACAAAAAATCGTCTGCACAACTATTTTTTTAAAGTAGAGAATCAGTCATTGTATTTCCCAACCTGCATTTCTACCATGTTTTCTGAGGCAGAGTAAGAGTCGAAGGTTCGGAAACGGAGTTGCGCACATGTAAATAAAGGCATAGTTTTATTATAATTCTTCTAAAAAAGGTTATAATCCTAGCTCTATATGACATGGAAGTTTCAGACAAGCCCTTTTAGACACAGAACAATTTTTTATTTCTTTCGGTTGTAATTTTTCGAATGTTCAAACATGTTTTCACTGCAAAAATATCGAAACACGCTTTTCAAGTTTTATAACTAATAAATAGTATTACACAGAAAATTTGAATATAATTGTTAATAATTGCTATACAAAAACGCGATATAGTTAATAACACTCTCGAACAACTCTCCTTTGGAATTAAAAAATATATATATATATATTAAAATCGGTCCATATCCACATACAAACAGATACACAGATAAACACAGACATATACCGTTGTGAAACGTATGCCTCCCCCCCCCCCCGCCTCCTTCTTGTTTCGGTTGTGTCGAAAGTTAAAAATAAGTTCAACACTCTCTAAAAAAATTCCTTCTCTTATACTCGAAAAACCTTATTTGTCACAAGCTCAAACGTATCTCACTCTTTCAAATACTGATTAACCTGAAATAAGTCTAGATTACCTAAATTTTATTGCAAGAGCTTCCTTCAGGCGTTATTTTGAAGACTTCCGCTTTGTAATTAAAACATTGTTTATGAAACTTAGTTCTCAGTAAGTACATTTCATATGGGTGAGTCAAGTTACGATTATGTTTAACTCACAGCTTCTAGTGACTATCGCCGAAATAAAAGACATAAATGGAGGAAAAAAACTGAAAATAAAAGGCCCAAGGGAAATCGAAATTTTGAATGCGGAAGCTTCAAAATAGGAAACCGTTAAAATGTAATTCATAGAAAATGACAAACGAAGCTCAAAATTACTTATTCTAAAAATAGAATCATGTAAAGTGGAAATGGTGTTGTAGGCAGATTTATTCGATTTTTAGCTATCATAAATAAGAATCAGATAAACCTATCAACTTTGTTTTACCGGAGGGAGAAAAAAATAATCTTAATTGCTTTGAAATAAATTCTGTATTTCTTTTTAAAAATGCATATTGTTAATTAGGTAATTTTTTCTACTAATATTTATATACTTAAAAAGCAAGTGTATTTGAGCTGTGTCATTTTAATAACCTTTGTCTACTTTTGTATTAAAGTAAAAAAGCGCAATAAACCAATGAGCATGTACTGTAATGTATGTGTTTTAAAAATTGTGCTAAAAGAAAATAAAAAATAATCAGAATAATAAAGACCTTCCGATGACGAAAATTGCTTTTGCTGTTCTGTATAACAGCTCTCTTATGACTATGTAAACACTATTTAAATACAAATAGCGCAAAAAATAACGTACGTTTTACAATTCATTAATAAACTTTTGATGCTTACTTTTTCTGGCAAACGGTTTTTTTTTTTGCTCTTCAACGTGTCAATTTATTTTTCCTATGCAACTTATGTGCGAAGTTAAAAGCATTATTTCATTTTTTTCATTGCTTTTGAGGGTATAAGGTTCCAAGCGAAATGGTTAATCCGTTTATAAAACACAAAAACATACTTGAATAATAAACAGTACTTGTTTATTAATCTTAGTTCGATCAGTGCAGTATTACTTTGAGCAAAAATCACTGATGCAGATACTATAAATTATAGCATCGAACGTTAATTACTAAGGTAGTTTCTAGCAATTAATCAACTTTAAACAATTAGGTTGAAAGAGAGAGAAAGAAAGAGAATTCAAGATTATCTTTGCATATATATTCAATATTATAAACTATCAAATAACTATATTATAAACTAACAAATAAAACATATATGTAAAAAAAATCATCAAAATCATATCAAAACAAATAATAGAAAGGTTTTCTGTATGAAACTTAATAACAAAACAGTTTTTCTAAAAACTACTGATTTTTAAAGACAGTTAAATTATGCGGGTTATATTTCATTATTAATATTATACTTATTATTATTATTATTATTATTATTATTATTATTATTATTATTATTATTATTATTATTATTATTATTATTATTATTATTATTATTATTATTATTACTATTATTATTATTATTACTATTATTATTATTATTATTATTATTATTATTATTATTATTATTATTATTATTATTACTATTATTATTATTATTATTAAGATAATTATTATTACCATTAATATTGTTATTATTACAGGGTGCGGCAAAAAAACTCGGACAAAGTTTGTCGCGTCCTGACACCAACACGTTTTACCGTATACAGCTAATTCTTTTTTTTAAAAGATTCTATATGTTTTCCTGCATTGAGGAGTGCAGTGTCGATTTTGTACTCGTCATTGTTGTTTGGTTTGTAGAATGACAAAAAGATGCGTTGCTATTTTTTTACTGTTTCGAGCAGGTTAACGTCAATTAGTTTGCTCAAAACTCCTCGACAAGCTGTTTTCGATGCAATTAGCCGGTACAAAGAGCTTGGTCATGACTTACGCCGTCCAGGAAGCGGAAAAAAACGGACCTTGAACACATTTTCCAACTGTAGGCTCATCAAAAAGCGAGTACGGCAAAATTCGAGGGTCCCCATTCAAAAAATCGCTCATAAGATCGAATAGCGACCGATCAGTTCGGCGAATAGCTAAACAAAAATTCAAACTGAAGCCAAACAAGCTCCAAAATGTGCAACTTCTCCCTGAAGAGAACAAGCGGATGAGACTTCAAACATGTCGCCAGCTCAAACGGTGGGCCGCAGGTGAACGGTGAAAGCGCATCCCCATCACGGATGAGAAGCTGTTCACTGTCGAATAGGCGCATAACCGCCAAAACGACAGAATCTGGTTCACTGAAGCTCCTGGCACATCGGCCATCGTCGAACACCACCAAAATCCACAATCGGTGATGGTCTGGGGAGGAATTTGCGATAGCGGCAAGACTCCTCTTGTTTTTGTGGATTAAGGGGTTAAAATCAACCAAGAAGTGTATCGCCGCAACATTCTTCAGGCCGTCGTACTTCTGTGGGCCCAGCAGTACTTTGGTGATGAGGATTGGATGTTCCAGAAGGACTCAGCGGCGTCTCACAGGACGAAAACGACTCAGAACTTGTGCCGGATCCATTTTTCAGACTTCATCTTCTCTACGGAATGGCCCCCTACTCGCCGGATCTGAATCAAATGGGTTACAATTTGTGGCCCATTTTGGAGGCAAGGGCCTGTGCTAAGCCCCACAAAAGCTTTGAATCGCTGAAGCAGTCGCTTTTTTGAGAATGAGACCGATTGTCGCTGGAGGAGCTGCGGCCCATCGCTGAAAATTTCAAGTTACGTTTGGATCTGTGTATCACCGCTGGATAAAGCCACTTTGAAACCGGCTGAGTATATTATTGTAAGAAGTCTATGGTAACATTATTAATTGTTGTTTTGCTAAATTTCTTTTATTTAATGAAATTATCACAATAAATCTGTGTCCGGGTTTTTCTGCCGCACCCTGTAATACAGTTAAACCTTGTTAATTAAAACACGCTTAAAAAGAATTACTACTGAGACGATCCCCGCTTCCGACCAATACCCTATGGTTTGTAGTACATTGCTCTTTGGTTTACGGTTAGGACGAACTGATTTGAAAGCTTCCTTGGAGTTCATTTTAAAGAAATTTGACCGTATTAGTTTACTCCTCAGAAGTTTGTTTCCTTTATAAATAAACACACCAACATTTTGCGAAAAGAAATAGAACGACTATAGTCGACCCTCGGTAACCTTTTAACTGTCATGCCCGAGATAGTCTCGGGCACAGATGGTTTTCAAAAATGTCACGCCCGAGTATTACTCTGGGGTTTTTTTTTTTTTTTTTTGAGTGCATCGTATTGTTATACCCGAATATATATCGGGAGACGTTTATTTCGGCTTCATCTCTTTGCCAAACCCGACTGTTTCTCGGGTTTGTGCTTGGAAAAGTGTTAAAAATCAAAATAACTTGACAGTTAAAGGGTTAAAACGAGCTCCAAGAGACTTTTCAAATCCGTTCGTCTTAACCGAAGAACAATACACTACAAACCATACTTTGTAAAAAGTAGATGTTATATTTATAGTATAACACAGTTAATATTATAGTAACAAACTTTAAAAATTGCTAATTTTACAGTAATAAATTGTAAAATTGCTAATTTTACACTAATAAACTTAAAATTGCTGGTTTTCAGTAATAAACTGTAAGGGTCTGGATCAGAGATGGCTTAGCAGTAATTTATTTTAAGCGTGTTGGAATTAGCGATATCAGACTGTACTGTGCAAAAACGTTGTACGAAATAACTCCCCTTCGTACTTCAAAATTTGATATAAACTAGATAAAACATTAAAACAAAGAAAGTTGTTAAAAAGCATTTCCTTTTTTCGGAAAGTACCACAAAACTTAGTCAAGTAGCAAGACTTTCATGAACAACCAAAAGCACCAGAATATATTATTTACTCTAGAGATCGATTCCTCGAGTCACGTTAATGACTTGTAAACCTTATAGATGTCTGGTAATGGAAAGATTAATGCAATTCGTAGTTCTCTAGCTAAAGCGATTCCTAAACAAGATTTTATCGCTGTTTCCTTTTATGTAACGTAACTGAATATTGTTAACGCAATAATTACAAAGTAGGAATCTTCACTGGGAATTTCTTAGCAACCTAATTTTCTGTAATTTTACCAGTAATAACTTTGTTACCACGGTTGTTTATTAAAAGGTGTATGCATGTATTAATGGCGCAGCAAATGCAATATTTTCGTGAATTTTTAATGGATACGAAAATCTAAGTGATTGCGTTTTCATTCATGAAAAATTCAAAATTTTAGTTTTTTTATAAGGTAGATAAAAGGAGATTTTTTTTTCCGTGATTGGTGTGAAAGAATGCAATTAATAGCGTTAAGTCTTATATTTACTTTGAGATCTCCTGTAACTTATTTAAATTCTACTTTTGATAAGAAACTCAAGAATAAAAGTATTGAGCAGATATTTCATGAATTTACAAGTCATTAGCACGACGCAATTTTAAAGCAATATTTTCGTTAAAAGTTATTTTTGCAACTTAAGGTATGAACTTTTAACTAATATAATCATATTTTTAAGCGGATTACGTGGTTAGTTTTGTTTTTCTTTTAAGAGCAAGAATCTGAGAGAGTGTCACGCCTGTGATTCATGACGTCTCAGATTTTTTCCGAAAAATTACCAAATGTTTATTATCTTATTGAAAAACCAATTCCAGAATGTTTTGTTCTAAAGTTGAGTTGCTTAGTTATGTGAAAAAAAATTTACAAAAAATGTATTTTTTCCTGTGCAATTTTTGTAAAAAAAAAAATTCACATTTCGCCTCAAAGGACTCAACTGTTCTGTTAAGACAAAGGATAGAGTATGACATTGGCAAAAAAAAATATTTCAATATGTTGTTGGCAGAGGAAGTTATGACCGTTTGAATATCGGTAAAATATGACATTTTTCATATTTCGGCCTAGCGCAACTAAAAGCACGTTGAACTTTCCTCGATTATTTATACATTATTTTAAAGTGTAATATAATTTACTGGTCTTTCACACTGGTCTTTAAGTCACTAACACTAGTCTGTCAAACGACACTACTTTTGCCGTGGCAACTGAAATGTACAAGATGTTTTTGGACCTCAAAAACGCTAAAAAACGTCAAAAATGCCTTGTTTTGAGGGTCTTCACTGACCTTACGGCAACAACTTACCATACATTTAACGAACATTTTGTAAAGTTTTAACCGTCTATATTCCACATACAAAAAGAAAATTGGAGTTCAACAGTTCCTGGTAAGATTTTTGGCTCACAGCAACTTCCATGTCTTGAAAATCCGCTTAATTTTTTATGCCCACCTTCCCCTTTAGGTCTCCATAAAAACTAAACAACTCAAATTTAGAGCAAAAATTCTGGATTTGGTCTTCCAATAAGATAATAAACATTTGGTAAATTTTCGGAAAAAATCTGAGAGATCATGAATCACCTCATAATGTTAGGCGTGACAGTTTCTCAGATTCTTGCTCTTAAAGTAAATGTTTGTATTACAATGCACGTGACATTATTTTGAAATGAACAGTGAAAGAAGTTCCATAATGACAAACGTATGAAACATATTTTAAGATTACTAGATTTATAGGTAGTAATAATTATATATATGAGAAGTATTTGCGCGTAAAAAAAATCATTACTTATGAAAACTGAGACATAATTTTATTATACTTAATTATAGCACACACACACACATCTCTTATCAATACGTGTGTGTTTATGTTATTTTCTTTTTCTTTTCTGTAAGGGCCATGCTCCACATCAGCGTAAAACGCGACCGAAACTGAAGGCAGAAACCGAAAATCCGGGTACTTTCCATAGGAACACCATTGAATCCATTTTACGCTTCTGCCTATTTTTTCTGCTTTACGTCGATGTGGAGCATGGCCCTAACGGATGAATAAAATTTGATTACTCCATAATCTGCAATAATAAATAAATGTAAATTTTTCATTATTTAAGGAAAAAAAAGATTGAGTATCTATATCTATAAAAATGAATGTTGGTAAATGTGTATATCTGTGTGTTTGTGTGTTCCCTAAGATCTCAGAAACTACCCGGGAGATTTGGCTGAAATTTTCACCGTTTGTTCCTTTTGGTACTGGGAAGGTTTAGAGACCAGTTTCAACGAAATCCGATAGGTAGTTATTTTTTTTTATTTCAATTTTAGACCTGATTCTGTCTTTGTAATTTCAATTTTAAACTCCATTTTCGAAGGCTTTCATCAATCCAATCGAGTATTTAGTGTATTAACTCAACTCTCTGGCAGATAGTTGGAATTGCCAATATCATTTCCAGATTTCGTATTAAACGTTCAAGGCTCAAATAGATTCAAAAAGTTGCGTTTTTTTAGCTTTTCTGCTTGTGGGGAAAGTTTAAGTTAGAAATCAATCGGAACTTCTTTAGACAAGTGTCACTTGACATAATTTTTATTTTTAAGTTAAGCCATACAAAGCCGTGCTACGCAGCTAGTATTTATAATATCTAGAAAATATTCAACGGGGATATTAAAGTTTCGGCTAGAGCAGACTTCATTTTTCGTGAAGTTTAAGCCTAGGCTTTCATTGAAAAGAATTTCTAAAGAATACTGCATAGCAACACCCTGCCAGAGTAACTAATTCAATCTCATACTCCAAAACGGATGAGAGATTCCTACTCTTTAAACCAGTTCTTTAAAAATTTTTCATTTTCTGTCTTACACCCCTTTGATTCCAGGTGTTTCACGTGTCTTCACCTTTTAACATGCATGCCCGTGTATTAATAATTAAAAAATAAAAAGTAAAGTCCGACTTACATGTATTTTTCTCCTATTTAGCTATTTAAATTTACTTAAATATTTACTATTTAATACTGTTTTTATAAAAAGTTAAATCGTTAAAATATGTTATAATATTCTAACATTTAATTTTACTTTTGTTTGCTTATTTTACTTTTGTTGTTCAGCCTGTTCTACAGCCAATAATGACTTCTAAATTGTGCAAATGTCTCAAAAACACGCCCTTGAGTCTGAACGTAGTACTTTCCAATGCCAAAAAGCTAATAAAGTTTCTTCCTCGTTACCATATAGTAAAATGGTCCCTTATGGCTTGAAATAACTCAAGTTTCCTGGTACAAGCTTGCAGAGATCAGAGTGCCCCATAAAGCATAGTAGCGCACATTAACAAAAGCGTAAAACGCAATCGACGTGTACAAAGTAGCAGCAGTAAAAGGGAGAAACCTGCCCGCTTAATCATAAAATTCTCCAGGGAAATCTTCTTTAATGTTGCCTTTGGTAACCATGTAGAAAAGTTTCCCTAGAAAAATTATGTTTATAAGCAAATAATGAGTTTTATTTTTATTTTGATAAACGTGTAGGGAAAATTTAATTACCTGTGAAATTGAAAATATTATATATTTTACATTTTCTCTTGTGTTGTCGGTTAAAAGGTATTGTAAGATTTTTGGATACATATCGTTGTACTGTCTAAAATTTTTTCGTGCGACCTCCGCCTCATCTGCGCACGCGCCAAGTCTCTTTGGACTTTCTCGAAATGGGGAGGAAAAGCAACGAGGAAGTAGTCCGCGAACTAAAGCTGAAGGCATCGGGTAGTGCGCATCCAAAACCTAACTCCCCTTTTTCAGATGGAAGCGTCCGACCTTGCCAGGCGCCCAAAACGCAAACAGACAGTATATGAGAAGCCACATTACTTATCGTCTAACTAAAACCATTAGTTAGATGCAATTACTAAACTTTAGTTTAACCGAAACCTAAATATATCCAGTAAATTGTCGTGATGGTAAAATAAAAGTATTGTAAGTCATTCAAGATAGTAATCATGACAAGATAATTCTGAGTTACGGTGGGTTTTGTGAAAACAGCTCTAAAAATCAAGACAGAATGCATTTAAAATTTTAGAGCAAGGATTGTATTTAAGAATATATTTTATTACAAATCAACTTTTGTAAAAAAGTTATGCGTCATGTAAAAGATCCCAAATATATTCATTAGATTAGATTAATAGGTTAGATCACAAATCTATTCATTAGCTTTGAATGTCTCGGACAAAATAAATCGCTTGTACAAGTTTGCATCGCAGAGCCCAAGTAAGTCCATCTGGTGTGAAACTTTGCGTCAAACATTTCTGCGCCATTGAAATACACTGCTCGACATTGAAAATGCAACACCAAGAAGGAGTGGTCAGAAATTGATGAAATTTGGTAAGAAGACAGAGACAGCATGGAACAATAAGTGATATTTATTTCAAAATAAATAAGCAAAATTTAGAGCGAGGACGGCGTCGGCTCAGTAAGAAGTAGGACCACCGCGGACAGCGATGCACGAAGAAACACGTCTAGGCATGGAGTCAATAAGCCTGCGGATGGTGTCCTGAGGGATGGCACTCCATTCCCTTTCAACCATTTGCCACAGTTCGTCCTCTGAACGAGGCAGTGACAGATTCTGCAAACGGCGTTCAATCACGTCCCACACATGTTCGATTGGGGACAAGTCAGGAGAGTATGGTGGCCAGGAAAGCATCTGTACACCTCGTAGGGCATGTTGGCTGATTCAAGCACTGTGAGGCCGGGCGTTATCCTGTGGAAAAATTGCATTTGGCAGACCCTGAAGGTAGGGGATTGCCACCGGCCGCAGTGCATTATCTACATATCGTTGGGCCGTCATAGTGGCCCCGAATACGAACTAGAGGTGATACGGAGTTGTATGCAATAGCGCCCCAAACCATTATGCCACGTTGTCGCGCTGTGGGGCGTTCCACAGTTACTGCCGGATTTGATCTTTCTCCACGTCGACGCCACACACGTATGCGATGACTATCGCTGGACAAACAGAAGCGGGATTCATCTGAGAACACTACGGTTTGCCATTCTGCCATCCACGTCGCTCTGGTCCGGCACCATTCCAAACGTTGGAGTCTGTGCTGTGAGGTCAATGGCAGTCTTCTTAGCGGCCGCCGTGATTGCAGGCCACGTGCAACCAGTCGACGGGAAATGGTTCTGGTCGACACAGGAACATCCAGGGTACCTTGCACGTGCTGCAGAATCGACGTACAAGTGACTTGCGGGTCCACCGCAGCTTGTCGGTGAATCCGTCGATCCAAGCGGTCTGACGTCACTCTGGCTGCACCTGCACCCCTCAATGTGGCTTCATTTCCTCCTTCCAACCATCTCCGACACAGCCGATGCACAGTACTTGCATCCATGTGGGTATCAGCTGCAATTTGACGTATGAACCAACCTCCCCTTCTCAGTCCGATCACCATACCCCTTGTAAAGTCGTCTATATGGTGGAAGTGTCTTCGTTGAGGACGGCGTGGCATTTCCTCCTATCACACGTATCCTTCGAGACAAAATCCAAATTTCTCCGATAATTAGTCTGGCAGAAAAACCAACATGATCATAGCCCACTTTTCAACTTCATTCTCTTATATCTTACTTCACGTGCGTCGGAGAGCTGCGCATTTCATATCATTTGCATAACTCAGTGACGTGCGTCTACGGTAAAATTTGCATGAATTTCTGACCACTCCTTCTTGGTGTTGCATTTTCTATGTCGAGCAGTGTATGTGCTTAATGAAGTTACATAAAAGACCGAAGTATCACAGGTCTACAAAAGGCAAAAACAGCTAACTCAGCGCTAATGCAAAGAAAAAAAACTTTTAACCAAAGTTAATTATTATTTTGTTTCAAAGTGCATTTGAATGACTTTTGCACCAGTCTAGCTACAATTACGATGGACTACTATGAATTAAAATAAGCTGCTAGTCCAATATGCTACATGGCAACTGATTTTTATTGCTATAACTCTTACTTAAACAGTAGTCGTCCAGGTAAGTGGACACTTTTTATGAGCTCTTACAGTGTTTAATGTATTTTAGTACGCTTTGCACAATTTGTACAAAACTCAAATCCATGCTGCACTTAAGTATTAAAATGTTTGACTTCCACCACTATCCTTCTGACCCGTCAATATAGATTTGAATTCACACCCTGGGGCTTAGCTGTTAAAATAATTCAAGCACTTAGATGATAAAAATAAAATGTCTACATTTGGACAAAAAATTGACGACAGTACCATCTGCACTAAAGCATAAAAGTACTAAATTATTTCACACACGTCGTTTAGAGTCTTTTTATCAATTCAAATAAAAGAACGCATTTTACGATTCTCCATGACAGTCCTCAAAAAAGTAATATGGAAGAGTATTGCGACTTTGTACACTGTAATGATGTTAATTAAACCACTTATTTTAACTAAGTCAAGTTCATGAAGAACTTACTCAAGGAAAATGGAAACAAAAACTGAGAAAATGCAGATTTAAATGCATATTCATTGTCTAACTTATTCAGATGCTATCAAAAAAAAAGTATAACTTGGAAAATACCAGAAAATGCAATTTATGACATAATATTTAAACAAATCATTTTCTCTGAAAAAATGAACTTATCTCTTCAAAGAGCTTTAAATAACTATTGCGTTATTTTATTTATTACTTTTGTTTTTGATGGCATTGTCTGGTCAAGATTGCATTTTTCTACTATTAGACGTAACACAGTGCCATGAAAGTAAAAAGTTCCTGAGCACGATAAATATCATTAAAAAAAATTGTCACTGCGTAACAAATGATATGATAAAAAGCACTTGTGGAATCGAATTTATTCAATACCACTGAAATATTTTCACTCCGAAAAAGATATTCCGTAACAGGATCTGCAAAAGGTTTTCAACTTGTAGTTTTGCCATCTCTGAAATAGAAATTACGACGGAAGTTTAATCTTTTGTGCACCATACATATTGACCTTCGGGTAGTGTCCTTCCAAGGATCAGTCCTGGCGAACACCAGACACCTTTTTCCAAGCCACTGGTAAAAACTTGCATCAATTTTGATTTACCATAGAAACAAAAAAAAAAATATTTAATATTCACAACCATGACAAATAATTCTTCGGATTACAGCGAATGGAGAGTTCAGGAGAAGAGAAATGTGTTTAGCATAAGAAAAAATGAATTTTTATGGTGGAGGATAATGTTCTTCATTTTCCTCCTGTTAAATGTATGAAAACACTGAGTTTCCTTTCGAATCATTTTTCTTCTGCTGTCAAAATAATACCCAGAAATTTCTTCGTTGGGTTTATGTGCACTTCAAATCCTTCTCAACACGACTCTTATTTTCTGATATTTGTTGCAAAACCACATGTAAACATCTTTGTAATATATCACTGATGTTTGTGGTGTGTTAAGAAATGCTTGGTGTTGCAGCATTTGCGCATTAATATTCCTTAAAAACTTATTATTATTTCACGTTCTTTTCTCGTTTTAAATTTTCTCTCCAATGTGGCTTTTTAAACAATATATTTAGTATAAATTCTGCACTTATCTCTGTGATAAAATGCGTGTTTTGTATTGAACACAATTTTAAGCTTCAGAGATCATGAATATTTGATTTTGTCTGATAATCTCCTTTAAAATGTATGTTGTTAAAGCTGTGTGTTGTTTTAGCTGTTGTCTTCCACTAATTAGATTTTCAACAAAATTTAAGGAACGTGACATAAAAAAGGTAAACATTCAACAACCGATATACAAATGAGTATGAGCATAAACAATAAAAAATTTAACCAAAGGATAAATTGCTTTTATTATTCTAGTTCATACTATAAAGAAGCTAATTGCTATCAGCACAAGAAATATTATGTTTTAATGTATCAAATATTAATATGTTTGAGATTCGCATGCAGACGTTCTTCAACTTCGGTTATGGTAGTGTTTTTGCGCACATAAAAAATGGATTAAATGGTTTTAAAACAATTGGTGGTTGATAATGTATAAAGAGCCTTATTTCCACACCGTAAATTTTTAACTTTGATACGTTAATGATCTATATCGGAGGAATCCTATTCGCCTCTACAATTCACACATGTAAAAATTACACCTTAAAAACTTAGTCAGGCTTCGAATTTAAAATTCAACAATTGCATTGTAGAAAATGAAATAAAAAGCAAGTCCCGTTTTTAAAACAGTGCTTTTCCGTTAAATGTACCTTACTTGGAGCATTTTTTCCCTTTGGTGAATTTAATTTATTTATAGCTTTTTCAAACTAAAATTGAGTAGCTGACATTATTAAACGACTCTATTTCTGCATTCTACTTTTTCCAGGTACATGTAGACATCGTCAACGACATTAAGCCTTTTTCTTTTGTCTCGAATGTACAATATAAACAAGTAACCATTAAAAAGACGCACCTTCAACCGAAAGTACCTTAAAACGTGATATTTGATTTTTTCATATTTATTTCAATATGAATTTCATATATTCTATGTCTTAAGAATAAAAATTTTACACATTTCCCCAATGTATGCATATAGTTTATGATGGAATTGATCACTATAATGGTCTTGATCATTTTCTTTTAGTTCGCGCCTCTAAAAATATCAAGGAGTATTTTCACACCTTGAGAAAGGAAAAGAAAGAAAACCAAACTGTGTGACGTCCTCAAATGACTTGAAAGGGAAGACAGACATAATGTTCAATCGCTACTGACGACAACAAATCTGGCATTAAACTTTGAAAACTTGATCGGCTTCATGGTTTATTTACCTTATGACACTACTTTTCTAAAGTTGTTTTTGAGTTTAGTGATTCTCAAAAAGTGCATCAAATCTGTTGAGGATAATTTTCTGTAACGTCTGGTCATGAAGTAACACTTATTCCAGAAATGGCAGAAAATTGTTTCAAAACTCTTTCCCTTCTCGATTATCACCCACATTCTCCCTTTCAAATTGATTGTCCACCTTGCTTCTTCGAACTGCCAGGTAAAGTTTTTTTTCTGCTGTAAATATAAAATAAACATAAAAAACTGCAATTCTTACAAAATTAATTTAAATGTGTTAAGTTCGACCAGATTTTACACTTTCTATAAATTAGATTAAATCTAAAAATGTAACATTTCTACTCCACTTTTCGCTTCTTCTAGTTTTGCTTCCCTTGTTAAGTGCCTTAACTTTCTCTGCATAAAGCCAACCTTAAACACTATAGCACTTTTAAATCAAAATATTAATAATAACAGAAAAACTTAAAAAGCTCTTTTTAAATTTTTAAGATTCTATTTATGAGAAGTGCAAGAGAAACTGATAAAAAAAATACTTTCTTCTTTTAACACAGCGGTATTGGCTACTTTCAACCAATACTACTAAATAAAAAAGAAACTTCTATTTTAACTTTATAACTAAAATAAATACAGTGCCATATTTGTAAACGAAAATAAATAACTTTATGTGTGTATAGAGTGTAATAATATTTATATATTGAACTGTATATATTTTCTACGGTTTCCGTATCTTTAAAAAAATCTGACTAAGAAATGCTTTTAAATTAACTATTAATAAAAGTTTTTACTTAAATCAAAGGATTACACTAACAAGAGCGAAAATTTCTCTGGATTGTTTTCAAGTTTGCTTTAAAGAAAATACCTCGACACTGCTATTAAACAAGAATAATCTTAACTTTGTTGTTTGCTTAGATTTACTTGCGCGTGAGGTGTTGTTGAATGAATAATACTTTTTTAACACTAGGGAATAAAAATTTTTTAATCCTCAAAACATTTTCTCTTGTTGTAAAACTAAGATTACTTTTCTTTGAAAGTTGCAGGAGGAAACAAGAGAAAGAAAACCTCTGAGATTCCCTTGAGAATTGCATTTGCATTTCTCACAGTGGAGTTAAATGTAGCACGAAAAATGTGTTTATAATAAATATTCGAGGTTTGTTTTCATGAGCACGCAAAAACATTAAGCGAAAGTCGAAAAAAAATGTACGTATTAACGCATAAAATGGCACTTTATAAAGTTTCGAAACTGTTTATTGCATTTAGAATTAGTTATTAACATCTTAAATTTTAATTTTACTTTTCATGTTCTTATTAACATAACTTTTTCAAAGATGAGCAAACTGAAATACATTTAGTGGTCATATTTCCTGAAAGACTCACTTCTGCTTGTTTTTTTACTAAATATCATTACTTTTATTTTGAGTTCTTTCTGTCTATCATACTGATTATCGATGAACTGATAAAGATACTAAGTGTGCATGTGCAAGCTTGCTTAAAACTATCATTCGATCCTTTTCATTTTTCTCTGTCTCTCTTTTATGCGTTGTTCTCCACTAATGGTATTCAACTCTTTCTTTTTTTTTTAAATCTTTCTCGCCGTACCACAAAAAAAAAAAAAATAAAGCAATTAAATAAAATGAAGGAAACAAACGTACTTTTTTGTAATGTCCCTTAAAATTCCGGAACTGCAGAGTCAAATATCTAATTAGTTCAACTTTTTTTGAATTTCAAAGCCTTCGATTCAGTCCTGGCAGAGCTATGGAGAGAAAAAAAAACGACTCCGATTCTTGTCATTTTAGTTTCCGACTCTAACTCCTTTACCGTACGACTCCAACTCTACAAACCTGGAAAATTCTACTAAAATACTGTTCGCTTAGTTGCAAAATTAAACTGATATTGCTTCTAAAAAAGGCAAATGTTCATTTTTAGAATGTAAATAATAATAAATTTAAATCACAACTTTTCAAGTTCCTTACCTAAAACGACGTGTTTGAAAATGCCTAAGTGATCACAAACTCATTTAACTTAGCAATTGAAGTATAAAGCTATGTTTTACAGGAAATCCTTTGTCCTATTATACCACTATCTAGAATTCAGCAGGAACTTAAAATGATATCAACATTTCAATAAAAAATATTTATATCGATCAAATCTACTTGGAAATACTTACTTGAAGTCGAGAAAGTGTGCTGAAGGGTTAAACATAAACGAAAACAAAGAAAAAAGGTGCTGAAACTAAAATTTGCTATGTTATATGATATAAAGATTTTCAGTGGTAGTCGACTAAGCATTTTCAATGGCAGTTGGTTAAGCATTTGCGGAGAGGAAAGCTAAAGCATATCACAGGTTCCTTCGTTACAGCCTCGAACTCCTAGCAAATTAGGAAGCAGTTGTCCTAAATCCGTCAGAAAATTTTATAATTTCAAGTCTTACTAAAGCCCCAATAGCGAATTAAAAAAAAAAACAATTAGCACCACATAAGACTAGAGAATTTCTTTTCCTGGGTGGATAGAAAATGGCTACTAATGCTTGAGTTATTTTTCAGTTTATTAAAAACAAAAACGGTGTAGTAATGAAAATTGACATGATTTAACCTTTTCACTTTATAAATGCGTTTAGTTGTGGGATATTTTTTACCAAGTATGCTTTTTCTCTTGGAAACTTGTATTACTTTTAATGCCGACAATGCTTTCGAGTATTCCCTTTTCCTTGTTTTCCCTCATGAAAGCTAATCATTCCGTAACACCTCCTTCTATCAAGTTTCGTTAGAATTCTTTCGCTGACTTGGATGCTTTACTTAACAAAAGTGCAGCTACAGCATATACTCTTTCTTCAAACATTGTCATCTAATATAACTTTTGCTCTTTGTTGGAAGTCTTTTAGGGGAAAACGATGTAGAATATATATCATATTAATATTGCTAAATGTTCTGTTGTGTCAGTCTTGATTTCGCTCTTTATTTATATCTCCGGAAGCGCTATTGCAATATTAATTTCTTTCCCGCAACACTCACGTACAAAAACATGTAATAGCTGTTCACAATGCAAACAGAAGAAAGTTAAAAGAAGGTTACACGATATTTTTCCACCATTATAGTTTTTGAAAAAAGAGCCTACGCACAGTATACATTTTTGAATAAAACCGGATCCAATGGTTTCTTTTTTTTTTTTTCTGCTCGATCCATTTGCTTGCACTTTTTTGTATAGATTTAAAATTTATTCCCGAAATTTTAAAATATTTCCTTTTATTTTGATTTATTCGACAATAAAGAACTCTTATGCATCATAATGAAGCTGGAATTGCATGTGCTGTTGGAGTGACCGTATGGTCCTGCCTGTCACAAGTACAAATTAATTTTTTTTCCATAGAAGAAAACTTTTTAGAAAGGTAATACTTTCTATTCACATAGAAAACGATCCTATATGTTTAAATATTTCAAAATTAAAGGCCAAAGCTTAAAACTCCATTAATAAAGTGTAACTATATACGTAAAAATGTCTAATTCGTATGAACGGATTGAGAATTTATTTTTTTCAAAATTTCTTGATTCCAAGATAAGAAAAAACAAATAATGACCGGGACTCAAAAAATGAAACTATATATACTACTCTGTAAAAGGCACGTTTTAACTCACTTACTGATGTATAATAACAAGTCATTTTAATTCATATTTTAGAACAAATAACGTTAAAGTATAATTTAAGTGCTGACGCAATGCAAACTTATAATACACTGGCGGAAAAAAAATCCCAGCTATAAGAATAAATAACTGTAGAGTAATGTCCATAACTGTAGAGTAATGTTGGGCACAGCAAATGTCCAATTAACATGTTTAATTAATTAAATGTTCGAGATCACAGGCTATTTTAAGCTGTCATCGAAAATGCAATGCAAATGTGAAACTATGTTGCTTTAATTTCCGGTGTAAACTCCAGAATCTTGAATGCAAGCCTGCAAGCGTGCATGCATTGCGTCCTACCGGTGCCGAATTTCACTTTGTGGTATAACGTTCCGTGCTTGTTGCACTTTTGTGTCAATACTAGGACGGTCATTGATGGCTGTGGATGTTGTTGGAGTTGTCGTCCAATGATACCCCATGTGTGCTCAATTGGAGACAGATATGGGGATCTTGCAGGTCTAAGCAACGTGTCAATACTCTGTAGAGCACGTTGCGTAACAGCAGCGGTGTGAGGGCAACAAGGAACTCAACACCTAAGTTCCTAACAGGAGCTCAAGGTGTCAAATTTTACAGAAAAATAAAACTTACGAGCTTTAGAACACGCTTTTAAAACAAATCTTATTTGCATACACTTATGCGCGGGGCGCGAAATTTCAATCGATGTCATCTTTCAGCTGTATAAACACGCCTACCACATTTCGTTTATCTAACGCAAGTCTTTCTTGGTGTTGGGATTTTTTTTTCCGCCAGTGTATATGAAGTGCAAAAGAAAAGCTTTGCGTTTACACAAATAAAGGCAGTTGGAACGTTTTAAGAAATTATTTCAAATGATTCTCCAAAAATAGTGCATACAAATAATTGTTTTTAAAGTCAAACCTAAAAATTGTCTTGATATGAAGTCGTATTTAACACTAACTTGTTCAGACACATTCTGGAATTCTTAACCAAAAAGGTTAATTAAGACGACTCATGTTGTGGGTGTTCATTGTTAAGTGTCAAGTTAAAAATTTATATAAAATAAAGTTTCAGAAGATTTTAAATCTTCTTTTCATATCAATAAAAGATTTAAGAGAATAAAAAAAAATTGCAAAAGTACGCATTGAATTTTGCATAAATGTAAGAAACCAAGGTGAATTATCATTTGCCTTATTCAGCACATATTTTAAGCCCATCTGTTAATCTATACATATTTTGATCATGGTTAATCATGGTCTTTCTTCAATAATCATTTTGTAAAGAATTTAAAACGAGACAGACGTTTATCTACAGCTGAATAATTTATATGATGCATATTTTAATGCTCTTATCACAGGCTTTCCAAATTGGGTTAAGAGAGGGGCTCATGGCGCAAACAGCGCAGTGCCATGAGAGATAACGAATTTTGATATGATCGAAATCAAAGACGCGAAATAAAGCCACGTAGAATGTTGAAAAGTACAGTTTTGGAATTGATCTCTGTCCCTACTCTGAAGAAAGAATGTGTTTAAAAGAACTGGAAAGTACAGGGTATGTTATATCCTAACATAAATGTGACTGTGCAAAATTTAATTATACCCATAGTTGTAGCAAACCTAACGCTGACAGCATTAAAAAGCTACTCAGATCCTAATCACAGCTTTATGACCTAAAATGAAAACGTTTGTAACGAACACTCTGCATAATTTAGTAGTAAGTTATCTCCCCTAAGCCAGGGCTAAAGCAGATGTACATGAAATACATCGCCAGCTCACAATGTTTTGATAAAAGGAAGAACAGTTCTCTTTAAAATTCGAATTGGTAGATCTTATAGACTGTTCTTTATATATCAAATATTTCAAGGAATGCTTGAGTCATTAATACATTTCCAAAGACTGACAAAAAAGTGTAAAATCTTTGAAGCCAGGAAAAAATTAGAAGTGTCATAAAGATTTTCTCAGATAAATCATTTCTGTTTATAGAAAAAAAATATTGTAGCATGGCTTGTGAAAGATTATTTCTCTGAAAGAACTAGCTGACAAGGTATGTTTGTGATTAGACTGGCGAACACAAACCCTGCCCATTTGTTGGACCCTGCTTATTTCACTAATTGTTTAGGAGCAACCATTACATTACTCCTCTAGTGTTTTATTCCTGTTAACTTAAAATATCGTCTTATATAGGTTGCTGATTTGTCTAGAATTCATCTGCTAATAAAATTCAATGGTGCAACGTGTTGTTGCTGTTTATAGAAAAATTTTTTTTAAGTGTGTCTTATTATTGACGGAATTGAACTTGCTAAACAAAGGGATACAGATAGAAATGCACATCTTAAAATCTATCCGAAAATCGTTCATGTTACTTTACGTCAATTTCTTTCCCTCAAGCGCTTCAAAAAGAAGCTTTTAGTGTTAAAAGTTCAGTTTAAATTGACAATATCGACAAAATATATATATTCACATTATATTCATAACTAGCTTCCCGTTCATATTCATCAAACAATCTATCTCTTTCTATTTTATCGATCACGTTTCGTCAATAATAGTTTATCTGAAATTTCATGCCTTTATGAAACAGATTGCAGAAAGCAGTTTTAGTACTCGCTTTGTGAGAAATGCATCAATATTTTACTACAGCATTATTTGATGGAAACATTTATTTACGTCGTTTAAAAGGGGAAAACTTTGAGGTAGATAAATACTGAGCTAACAGTACTGACAACACGCATGTTGCTATGAAAATTATTGCAATTTTTATTTTTCCTTCGAATCAATAAAGTTATCTGAATTTTGCATTTCTTTTTAAAGCAAAGGAAAGTTTTATTCAGAAACAGAAAAATATATGAACATAAAAGTCGAACAAACAAATCAATGCTTAAACGCTGGGAAGAGCGTTTCTGGGAAGAGCGTTTATCATCTTTCTTCAATAATCATTTTGTAAAGAATTTAAAACGAGACAGCCGTTATCTACAGCTGAATAATTTATATGATGCATATTTTAATGCTCTTACTACAGGCTTTCCCAATTGGGTTAAGAGAGGGGCTCATGGCGCAAACAGCGCAGTGCCATGGGAGATGACGAATTTTGAAAAACATTTTTTAATGTTTTTATCTTCTTTCTCTCTTTTATTTTAGGAGTTTCGTTCTTGGAAGGAGGGGTAGGGGGGCTTCGTGGTGTTTAGAGGAACTGCACATTAGATTTTTCTTAAAGGGCACCCCTCTTAAAACATCTTCAAATCATCTTATCATTTTCCTATCAAGGATAGTACACAGTTCAGTCACCTTAATGTGACCACCTGTCGAAATCCAGAATAACCACCATTTTCTGATCGGACCGCTGCGAGACGTGCAGAAAGAGAGTCAGTTAGGTACCTGAATGTGTTCACTGGGATGTTGAGCGATGCCGACTCCAATACCGTGGCTAGCTGCGCTAGATTACGCTGGTGAGGATCCATGGCGCGTACAACCCATTTGAGATGGTCCCACAGATTCTCGATTGGGCTTAAGTCAGATGAGTTTACTGACCAGAAGAGAACGGTAAACTCATCCTGGTGCCCTTTGAACCCCGCATGTTCACTGGAAGCTGTATAGCACTTCGCATTGTCCTGCTAGTAGATGCCATCTTCCTGAGGAAAAACAACATTCTATAGGGGTGGACATCGTCCGCAAGGCCAGATGCGTACTTGTATTGATCTATCGTGCTTTCCACAATGATGAGTGAACCCATATAACCCCTTAAAAACATTCCCCAGACCATAATGCTCCTGCCTCCAGCCTGGACTGTTCCGGCAATGATTGCAGGGTGTTTGCTTCCAGAAGTTTCACGCCTTCTAAGTCAACATTCGTCTCCCTAATGGAGCATAAAACGTGATTCATCAGTAAATGCTACCTGTCGCCACTCAATGGACGTACAGCTACGGTACTGGCGTGCAAATTCCAGGGTTCGTCATCGATGGACAGTAGTTAGCACAGGTGCATGAACCAGGCTTCTGCTTCGGAAGTCAAGACGCAGCAACGTCCGCTAAACAGTAGTGTGGGAGACGATGTTGGTAGCCCCTTGGTTCATCTGGGGGGGGGGGGGGCAGTTGCTCAACGGAAGCCCGTCTATTAACCCGAACGCATCTCCGTAGGCGTCATTCGCCTCCGTCATCTATGGTTTCTGGTGCACCACATTTGCCACTTCGCTGATTTTGAACAGTCTCATTTTACTATGCACGGTACACTCTTACCACGACGGCAAGCGAACAGCTCAAAAACTCAGCCATTTTGGAAAGCCAATGATCATGCTCCTTTGTACGTCGGATAAATCGCTTCGTTTTTGCATTACGCCAGCGATAGAAATGTTTTCCGAAGCCCTCATACACCCTTTATATACCCTCAACTGCATTGTGTTACCAAGTGCATTCTGTGATTGGTTATTTAACGTCGATGTCAAAAGTACGTGGTGGTCACATTAATGTGACTGGACTGTGTATATTGTGTGTAGAACATCGATTCCATGAATCTTTCTGAACCGGTTCTTCTTTAAATAGTAAGAAGTTCAAATACTTGGACAAACAAATTCAAGGATACTTTTAACAATACGGGAATCGGGTAAAATACACATTTTAGCTCAAAAAACATATGCTTCAATAAAATTTAATAATGAATACGTAGATTTTTTCAAAATTGTTTATTGTGAACATTTTTTCTTTTCACTTTAATCTGACTAGAATTAATGTTAATTAGCAGCAAAATCAAGCCCCGTCCTCCTTCTTATTTTTTCCCAAATAGTACTGGAAAACCAACTTGAATGCGGTTTTACAGCATTAGGTAATGCACGGTTTCGCCCCTCAATATATAGTGAAAAAAAAACCTATTTTAATGCTATATTGCAAATCAAGGCATGTCATTAATACGCTAAAATTCGCTCACAAGGATATAGGATTCAAATATTTTCTTACTTGGGGCAAGAGTATTTCTCTTTGAGATGAAAACCAGAATTGTTTCCATTTTTAAAGTAAAAAAATTAAACAAGTAGCGAAGATTTTCAAATTTTTCCACAATTAAACACTTGTTCTGTGACTAGCCTTTAAACAAATAACCTTTAAAAACTGATTTTCTTTTCATCTAACAGTCTCAAATATTGCACAGATTAATCATCAATAGTCTAAACTTTTTTGTTCCACTTGCTCCTAAGAAAATGATTATGTTTTTAATTTTAAACAAGAAGTTCTGTCAAGAACTAAACGAGCCTACTTTCCTTTACATCTACATCGGCATTCTAGCATCTGATCATTATTCTCCTGATTATCTGAGACTGAAAATTATGTCAAACATACCTTTTTAGCACTTAAAACTGATTTCTAAAAGCAAAATATACCCCTCTTATCAGATGAAATAGACACGTAAAAAGTAAATAAGCGAATAAATAAAGTTTTGTCGCACCTTTTAAAGAATGTAACTGTTACAGTTCTTCCGTAGAAAAAATCCTCAATCGTTTTCAAAAAATAAATAAATAAATAAATAAAAGTACAAAGAGCATCAAAACACATTTTATCAAACAAAGAAAAAAAGAAAAAAAACTCGTCCGTTAATAAAATGTCTCGAATTTCACTTTTAATCCGTTGCCAGTTGTTAAATATAAATAAAGAATAAAATGCTCTCGTGAATGAAACATTTTTGTTACAAAAAAAATCGTCTGCCAAAAAAAAATAATAATAATAATAAATAAAATAAAACAAATGAATAAATAAACAAAAAATCGTCTGCACAGTCAGTCATTTTTTTCTGAGCCTGCATTTCCGCCATGTTTGCGGAGTCGGAGTCGGAATCAGAGTCCTCACAGAAGATTATTCAGAAAAGTACTTTACAAACATTATTTATCAAAACCATTTTCTTACAAAGTTAGTTTGAAGGAAATCCGACTTTAAGTTCAGGATCAACATTCAACTTAAATTCCCCGTAGGCGCTAATGTTAATTTTTTTTCTGAACGGTTCAATATTGAACGAAAAATGGTTCAAATCAAAAAGCGAAATATGGGAATGAGCCTCTCCGAGATCTTTCAAACAAAAAAAAGTTTATTCCATTCGGACGGTTCACTCAAAAGTTATTAGGTGGGGAAAGGTTGCTTGAACGGTTCAATGTTGAACGAAAAAATGTTCAAATTGAAAATTTAAATACGGTAATGAAGTATCCTTGCTGAGATCCTTCGAACAAAAAAAAAGTTTATTTAAATCGGACTGTTCACTCAAAAGTTATTAGGGGTGACAGCTTGCTTGAGCGGTTCAATGTTGAACGAAAAATTGTTCAAATCGGAAATGTAAATACGGGAATGAAGTATCCTTGATAAGATCTTTCGAACAAAAAAAAGTTTGTTCAAATCGGACTGTTCACTCAAAAGTTAGCATCGCGGGACAGGTTGTTTGAACGGTTCAAAGTTGAACCAAAAATTGTTCAAATCGAAAAATCAAATATGGGAATGAGCTGTACTCGCCGAGATCTTTCCAACAAAAAAAAGTTTGTCCAAATCGGAATGTTCATTCAAAAGTTATTAGGGGGGGACAGACAGACCGACCGACCGACCGACCGACCGACACACAAATTCCCCATCTCAATACCCTACTTTCAAATTTTTAATTTTTCGATATTCATTTTACCTTTTTATTTTTTTCACTTGGCGATATTTTTTTGACTTGGCGATATTTTTTAACTTGGCGATATTTTTTGACTTGGCGATATTTTTTAGATGCATTAAGCCACTTTTAATACTTTTTTCGTCTTTCTTTTATTTTTTACGGGAAAGTAGGCTAAAAAGGGAAAAATACTAAAAAACATTCAGAAAATATTTATAAAAAAATTTTTTTGAACAAACTAGTTTTGAATATCAGCTTGGAACTAAAAGGATTTAAGGTTGTTTGACTTAAGGTTGTTTGATTACATTATGTTGAAAGTTTCTAATATGGCTTAATTAAGAAAAAGATGGAATCATGATGGTTGGAAAAAATATTTGGAGTTTCTAATATTCAAAAGAACAGAGAGTCGAAATATCTAAAGAAAGATTTTCTCATTTTCTTTGCAAAATTCTGCTTTCGTTGGTTATTGGTTTCTGCTATTGATGGAAATGAAAATTTAATGAACTCACTGCCCACATAACGCCACCGTTATTGCCTCAGGTTTATTCGTCACATAAAATTTAAATGTTCACGTGGAACAGTTTACCCTTTCACGAAATTCATTTCCGAGGTTAAGATCTATCTCCGGAGGACAATAAACTGTGACGTAGGTTTTCTTTAAAGGTGCTTAATATAAATCATCTTGGTGATTTAATATTAAGCGTAAAACTTTAAAAGTTGGATATGTTTACGAAATTTGAGGAAAATTAATTCAAATATTTATTTCTGATTCGCCTATTAGCCGTTCAGAGTTTTTCCTTTAACTAGAATTTCCTAAACATTTAACACAATTTTGTGATACAAACAGTTTATCATCTGATTAAAATGAGATAATTTATCATAAGGTGATTTAATTGTGATGGCAAATATCCTAATTTGAATTCTTTAAAAACCAATTCAAATTAACTGCTCTTTCTTTTCTTTTTCACCACCCACACTCTTTTTAACGTAATATTTTGACTTAGTCATATACTCACACTTTATTTTTCATAATGATGTTAAAGTGATGTATAATTAAATGAAAGTAAAGAATTTACACATTCCAATGTTTTCTATTTCATCACTATAAAAAACAGAAAAAGCTAAGTATAAATATTAAGGACGTTTTTTTTAATACCATTTATATTATCACACGTGTCATTAACTTTTACAATTGCTTAAAATGCAACCCAAAAATATTTTTAAATCGTATTTTCAAGCAGTATTACAGTATGTCTGTGACGCATTATGTGTGTGTTTAATTATATTGCCCTAATTATAATAAAAAAATGCTAAATATAAATAAGGACTTTTTTTAATACCATTATGTTATTACACGTGTGTCTAACTTTTACAATTGTTTAGAATGCAACCCAAAAATATTTTGAAATCATATTTTCAAGCAGTATTACTGTATCGACTGTCTGTGACGCATTATGTGTATGTTTAATTATATTGCACCCAACTGTAGCAAAGTTTGTGCCAAACATTTAAGGAAAAACTTAATAATGATTAACATTATTTAAATGAAAATGCTTCACTCGGTTTTTATCATCGTCTACGTCAATGGTTACAATTAGTTAATGAAAACATTTTAATTGCATTCTCATTTTTGGCCGTTAAGTTGGAATGGCCATAAATAAGTTTCATCCTCAGAGTGTGTAGGGAAAAAGCCACAAATGAGCCTTATTTGGGTTTCTAAGGACAGCACAAAAAGCCAGACATAAGCAATAGGACGAAACAAGACAGCCACAAAAGTCTTGAAACCAAGCAACTATTGCACCGGACAACACTTACACAACTTCAACACTTGATGACATTCAATGAAGTGTGTGATTAGGGGTAGTATAGTCCTAAACGGGGGGGGGGAGGTCGTCACATATCCATATGTAAATTGATGGAACCAAAAAGTTGGGAGACAATATTGTAAAAAAGAGATATAATAACGGACGGCTATGTAAAAATAAGGGTTTTTACGCGGACCTTTGCCTCTCTCCCACTACTCCTCTGCTTTGTCCCTAAGACGTTTCCCCTCATTTTTCTGGGGTTACATAATAGTCCAGTCAAATTAGACATTAAAATCTCAAACCGCGATGTAGTTCTGAATTTTTAATATGCTGTTTGGGTCCCTTAGGGTAGTGTAAATCTAAGTTTGCACCTTTCTAAAACCTGTGCTCGCTGCAAAGGTCGCGAAAAACTGCGAACTTTTCGGCCATTTTTCAGTTTTTCCTTTATAACTCCTAAACTATGCAACTTTTGAGTATACATGTGAATACCCAATATAAATTTTATATTTTGGACCAAATATCGACATAAATTCCTATTCTACAAGACAAAAAAATGAACATGCAACTATAGTACATTTAATCAGCTTTCATTCAAGTCCAAACAATAGTCTGTAGGTTCAATATTTCATTTACAATAGCGAAAAATAAATATTTAAAATTGTGAGAAATGAGCAAAATCGTTTCCTAATAGGAATAGGAGGGCAGTGGACAATAAAAAAGTGCATAGAGTGGTTTTTAAATGGTAACAATGTATTGAAATGTTATTTTAAAAATAAAAATAAAACTTTTCAGGTCATTTTCACTCACTTTTTGCTATTTTTATGATGGTTCTTGTTTTCTGTGGTCTTATAATGGCTTTCTTCAGATTTTGCCCTATCACTCCTGAACTGTGCAACTTTTTACGATACGTGTGCATACCCATTTTGAAGAACATTAAATTTGCAACAATTTAGGCTCAAGTGGCGTTCTGTTGGGCGAATAGTTTAGGAGATATCGTACTTCAACCATTTGTCATTTTTTGCGAAAAATGAAAAAAATGCTTTGATCATATTTTGAACCAAATATCGACATAAATTCTTATTCTACGAGACAAAAGATAGACATTTAATTACAGTACATCTAATCAGCTTTCATTCAAGCCCAAACCGTAGTCTGTAGGTTCAATATTTCATTTACAATTGAGAAAAAAACAAATTTTCGGAAATTAAAATTTTTTTTTCAGAAATGAGAAAAAAAAATAAGAATAGGAGAGCACTGGACAACAGAAAAATGCATAGAATTGTATGAAAAAATTAACACTGCATTAAAATATTATTTTCATAATTAAAAAAAAAAACTTTTATAGGTTAATTGAGCTCAATGTTTTTCTTTTTTTTCTTTTGTGGGTCTTTATTAGCTGTGGTTTTATCGCAAAGCTGCAGGAAAAAAAGGTGGTCTTTGTTCTGTCTCAAGATGTTTGTGTATTTTCTTTATCTTCGATAACTGGAATGGCAAGGAAGTTGCAACAACTCTGTCCGAATTTAAACGAACATCTTGAGACATAGCAAAGATAACCTTCCCTTTTTCTGCAGCTTCGCAATAATACCACAGC
>JAXGGA010013170.1:0-36140 GCA_038373865.1 Uloborus plumipes
CAAACCTTTTTGCTTTAAAAAGGGGTTTTTAGATAATAATAATTATATTATTACTACTATTTGAATATACATTTCCATTTTAAAAAAAAAATCGCCCATAACAAAACATTAATAAAAGAAAAACCCAAACTAAAAAAAAAAAAAAACCTTAAAAAATAAAATTAGTTGAAACTCGTTACGAATAAATGGTGGAAAGGGCTAAAGCTAAAAAGACGAAAACTTGAACAAAAAAGGAAAATAAGAGAAAAACTGCAACAAAGAAATTAAACAACAAACAATTTAATAATTGTGCTTTTGGAACTTTTTTAGCAAAAAGCAAGACACAATTAAAGTTGCATTTTAACATGTTTGTCCTTTTCGTGCTTCGAATTAATTACGTTAATACATCGTCAAATGTATCAATTTTCAATACTAATGCTAGTACGTAGAACCCCTCTTCTTTTAAGTGAACATTAGAAAAATTGTATTTATTTGTTATTTCGTGATAATTTAAAACTTTTAGCATAAAATGTTAAGCACATGGAAAGAAAATCTTATTGAACAAAATAATACTTGAAACTCACGAACAGGATTCTTAAGTTGCAGCCTGCAAAACTTAACAAGGCCGTACGGACATGATTTAAATAATTTGAATTATATCTCTCATATCCAGTTTTTAATAAAAAATAGTCGCCAGGACATGGAATTTTTAACACATCACTGATGTTTTCTCATTTATTTACTTTAAAGATAACCGATTATGCGTCGTATACTGTTGCCTGGTTAAATATCCTCGGCTAGAAAGATTTCTGAAAATTCCTCAGCCCTGTGTATAAAGCCGAATAGGTGGGATTTTAAGGTTGAAACCCTCCCCCTCCCCGAAATGTTTTAAAACTATCATAAAAAATACTTTTTATATTACTTTTTCCTGGAATATCAATGTCACTATTCTATTTTTTATTTATTTTTTAATTTCTTTTGAAAAATGAAATTATTGAATAATTACACAAATCTGCATATTTTATTTTTATCGTAGTTATTACGAACATCATTGCTTACAAAATAATAAAGCTTTTTTTCTTGCAAATTTTGCATACCGCTAAGAAAAACATTCAAAATTATAAACTTATAAGTGTCAAACTCTATGTTTAACACATTTTATAAACATCAAAAAAGAAAAAAAAATAAGGAGCATAATTTCGAATGCACGTTCATGAGTACACATATCTATTTCTTCCAGTTGTTAACAATACATAGAATATTTAACAGGGGTTAAGTAATGTAATGCACATCATATTTATTCCTTCATTTATTAGATGCATCATTTTTTACATTTGCTCATGTTGGTTTCTTGGAAGCAGCACTCCCTCATTTAAATTAACTATTGGGTCATTCCATGGTAAGTCAGGTTACATTTGATACACTTGTGCCTGGTTTAACACTTATTGTAATGAAAAAAAATGTTTTGGAAAGGTTATTGATTTTTTTTTAAATTTTAAACTACTTTTAACTTATTTAGGAAATGCAAAATATGTTAATACATATAATTATTAACCAATAAATTAGTTTCTTTTGGTAACTCAGGTTACCTAAAACAGACATCTGACATTCTTAGTTCACTAAGAACTTAAAATTCTGATCTTGTTAAAATTTTTGATTGATATAAAGTATTGTACATTAATCTATAGATTCTAAGCTACTTTAAAACTTACATTTGAATGTAAACAACTACATAGAGTTTTTTCCATTAATTATTCACTATTGTTGGTAACTCAAGTTACGCATTACAAAAATTCTTTCAATATTACCTTTTTTCCTAGTAATTAATTTAAGTTATCTGAAAATAACGCTGTTACCAGTAGAATTTAACATAATTTTGATAAAATCAAATAAAAAATTTTTCAAAAAAAAATTTGATTGAAAAAAATTGAAAAATTACTTGCATGTCCCACTTTCTATGGAATGACCCTATTGTTGAAGAAACCAATAGAATATAGAAATGAAATCAAATTTGATCGATGACATAGATTTCACGAGGAATATGTTTGGTAAAACCCTGACCGAAACAAAACTCTAGATACGGCCCTGCCTGTGTAAATATAAGTACCCTGTCCTTCAACATATTTTGAAGAGAACTTTATCTGTCGCTATCATTTCCTAATCTTTCATGAGTAGAAAACGATAAGGTCTCCGAAGACCTGAGTTATCACTTTATAATTCACTTCAACTCTACTAATACACTGACGTTTCCTTAACACCTTTGAAACCTTAATTTTACTTTTGATAGCTAAGTACATGCGAAAAACCACATCGGTTTCACTTTTTAAAAAACCGCATCTCAATTTCTTAGCTTTCTTCTCTTGAACATTCCTTTTCTGATTAAAAATCATTTTTTGCATGCTTAAGAGAAGTGAAATTTAAAAAAATTTATATCATAATTTTACGAAGGAAGAGCTGTCTATAAGCTATGTCACACATTTTCCCACCATATTTGACGTTCGTCCCCATGTGTCACAAAATGTCATACTTCACCTTATCTCCTCCCCCCCCCTTACCCGCCCCTTTGTTGCCATGTCAAGCATTTTTTTTTCAGGAATTATATCTTAAAAATAGGCGATGTCACACACACATTAAAGGGTCCCCTGCACGAACCACTAAATGGGGTTAAACCGGTTGGGAAGGGCCTTGCTTCTCCCAAGAAGCAGAGATCTCTGCTTCTTGATCCAGATAAGGAACCGGAAAACTCCTGTTTGGGCACCCACAGAGGTATCGATTTGGAGTAGGAACTTAGAGGACTTTGTGACCACGAACATATTAAACATGCCCTAACCTCCATTAATGAAAACGATGGATCTTCGAACGGCTTTGATCGAACCCGAGACCCACCCGGTTACGAGCCCTACACCTTAAGGCCTATTCACATAGCGACCGATCGGGCCGAACGAAGTGGTTTTTCGGACGTGAAGGAAGGAAGTGAAAATTTTCGAGCATTCGCACAACCTCCGTCCGAAAGCCATGTGACGGTATTCCCCCACTAAGAGCGCGCACCTGGCGAGAACCAAGGAAGTCGCTACCGAAGAACCGGTCTGGTTTCGGGCTCGGCGACATCCAGCAGCATTCTAGAACGGTGACTGAAGCCGATTTTTCGGTGTGCTGTCATGGCAACGGATTTCGAAAACCAGTTTCGCAGCGAAAAATTCGGTTCGGACGGCCGGATCGGTCGTAGTGTGAATAGGCCTTTACCCAATTGGGTCCCTCACGGAAATTGCGTGATGTCACAAACTGTCACAATTTTCAAAAACCCATCCCTACTTCCCAAAAATAGTGACATCATTTGTGGACATCCCTTAATACTTTTTTAGCAATCTCTCAGAAATATAATTAGTACTTTTTCTATTTCCTACACTTCCATCTTAAACCTACAACTTTCCAACCCACTCGACAAGCCCCAATTTCAATAACACGCAACCGTCGTCTCGCGAGTAGCCGTCTTCCTTCTCTACATATTTTAAAGATGGACATCAAAGTGACTTAAACGAAATTACCGAAGAGAACTCGGACATTATAGACACGCATTTAGCTTAAGTCCTTAAGCAAGCGGCTTAATTTAATTGAGTGAGCGAAGGGAGAAATCCTCTTAGAGAGATTGGATTGACTCGGAGGTAACTGCATCAACTACTTAAGTTAGCAACTTTCGGAAACTTAAGCATCCTAAATAACTTCAGATAATTTCCACGCTCTAACTTTGAATTCTGTGAATCGTTCAAGGAAAATTCCGCAACATCAAAAGAGCTAATGTGCTGGAACTTTTAGGAATTATATAGAGCTAGAAAAGTTATGCATAGCAGAAAAAATACTTAATAATAATTTTTTTTAAAAGGCAAAAAAGAAAAAAAACGAAACTTTGAGAAAGGGACAATATTGTTTGGAAACTTAAGAGCAAAAACATAATTTCCACGTAGAAAATTTCATAAAACCACATTTAATTTAATAGAGAATTTTTTTTGGTATATATTTAACAAATAAGTATTTAATTCAAAAATTTAATTTGTTTCCTTACTTTAAGTAACTTGACAGATGCGTTTAACCAGAAAATGTATTCACAGCCAGTTGCAACAATATTTTTTTACTACAACTCGAACAAGGAAAAAAAAATTACAGTAAAAGACACAAAATCAGTCAACAGGGGGAAAAGATGAGGTAGTGGAGGAAGGAAAACCGAAGCACACTTGTGTCAGTTTTTTTTTCTTGGTAAATACCAGAAACGGCTCTTACTAATAAAAAAATACAGTTGATACTTTGTTGGCATCTGATCTCAGAAATTGCACCAACAAAATCTAAAAAGAACGTATAAAAGAAAAATGACTTAGAAAATGAGTCAAAAGTGACTTAACCCCTTATGCCGTAAAATTTAGCAAATTTTGAAAACCAGTAAGGTCTAAGGCTCCTTACGCCTTAAGGCCCCTAAGAAACTGTTTCTGATTGCAGGTACCATCTGTCGGCCTCTCTGTATAGCTCTACTTTATAGGTATATTTAAGATTAAAGCGACAATTTTGCTCACAATTAAAAGCAGGGGGGAGAAACCCCATAAAAGCAGGAGGTAGATATTTTTAGATGCAATTAAACGTTATATAATAAGGTTGCGAAATTCCGCTTTTAAGTAATGCCGAAGAAAATTAAATAAGACACCTTGTTTGAAAAAAAAAAACAGGAGTGTAAAAAGCATTCAAAAAAACATCCCCCCATTATGCTAATTAAACCTACAGTAACGAAATTCTAGAAATGGAGTTCAGAGCAGTCGAATTTTTTAGTTCCGTTAATTCTCTCCCAATGGCTCGCCGCCCAGGTTTTAAAACATTTTAGATTTTAAAACGGCGTTCATTTCCCAGCTCGCGACAGTGTCATTAATGTAGTTATTGGGACGCTATTATTAAGTGGGTGAAAGTGCAATTCCTTGCCACTTTGGAAATATTTAATGGAAACTTTAATTCACTTTCCTGGCGGGAAGCCAAAGTAATTAAAAGAGTTGCGAAAATTCTAAAATGAAAATTATTGATACTAGCGATAAAATCTTTTACGAGCGTAATAAATAATTAAATAAAAGCTATGCAAGCATATAAGTATTTTTTACAGTAGCAGAATAGCAGTTTTCGATTAAAGGGACAAACGATTTGTAAATATGTTTCATCATACAAACATACATCACGTGTATAGTGTATACTAGCTTATTACCCGGCGTTGCACGGCATTGCATTATGTTTTACTTCTTTCTTGCTAAAATGAAATAGGTGAGCCTTAAATTGATAATTCATCGTTAATCTTTGTTGGAAAATACTCATATTTAAATGCGTTAAATTTTGTCAATTTGCATGCTTAAAGGCTTATCTCTATTAATTCAAAATTGAAACGAAATGGCCATTTTGAGCTTTTTGTTTGTTTTTTTTTTTTTAAATTTCAAAACCCCAACTATGTGAATTCTACTGCATCAAGAGAAACCTCTGCGCCAAGTTTTATGAAAACCAGAAAAAAACTGGATTTGTATAAGGAACAAACATACACACATCAATTTATTTATTTATATATATATACACTGAAGTGACAAAAGTCATGGGATACCTCTTAATATCGTGTCGGCCCTCCTTTTGCCCGGCGAAGTGCAACAACTCGACGTGGCATGGACTCAACAAGTCGTTGGAAGTCTTCTGCAGGAATATTGAGCCATGCTGTCTCGATAGACGTCCATAATTGTGAAAGCGTTGATGGGGCAGGATTTTGGGCACAAACAGACCACTCGATGGTGTCCCATAAATGCTCAATGGGATTCATGTCGGGCGTGGCCAAATCATTCGTTGGAATTGTCCAGAATTTTCTTCAAACCAATTGCGAACAGTTGTGGCCCGGTGACATGGCGCATTGTCATCCATAAAAATCCCATCGTTGTTTGGGTACATGAAGTCCATGAATGGCTGCAAGTGATCTCCAAGTAGCTGCACATAAGCATTTCCAGTCAATGTTCGGTCCAGTCGCACTAGAGGACCAAGTCCATGCCATGAAAAAAACAGCCCACACACCATTACGGAGCCACCACCAGCTTGAACAGTGCCCTTGCTGGACAGTTTTGGGTCCATGGCTTCGTGGGGTCTGCGCCACACTCGAAACCCTACCATCGGCTCTTACCAGCTGAAATCGTGACTCATCGGACCAGGCCCACGGTTTTCCATTCATCTAGGGGACCAACCGATATGCTCACGTGCCCACGAGAGTCGCTGCAAGCGATGTCGTTCTGTCAGTAAAGGCACTCGAGTCGGTCTTCTGCTGGAATAGCCCAAGAAATCCCAAATTTTCTCCGCACAGTTCTAGCAGACACGTCCATTGTACGTCCCACATTGATTTCTACGGTGATTTTGACGCAGTGTTGCTTGTCTGTTAGAATTTACGACCTCTTTGCAGACGTCGCCGGTCTTGATCTTTAAGTGCAGGCGGTCGACCACTGCGCTGTCCATGGTGGGATGTTATGCCTGAAATTTTCATATTCTCGGCCACACTCTTGACACTGGATCTGGGAATGTTGAATTCTCTAACGATTTTCCGAAATGGCATGACCCATGCGTCTAGCTCCAACTAACATTCCGCGTTCAAAGTCTGTTAATTCACGTCGTGCGGTCATCAATCACGTTAAAAACCTCTTCACATGAATAACTTGAACAGAAATGAAAGCTCTGTAAAAGCACTGCGCATTTTTATACCTGTTCTATGCGATGCTACTGCCATCTGAAAATTTGCATATTGCTATCCCATGACTTTTGTCACTTCAGTGTATATATATATATATATATATATATATATATATATATATATATATTCCCATTTCTCTTGCTAAAAACTAAGCTATTAATACGTTCTGATTTGGGTGATTCTAAAAATAAGATTTTTGCAAAAAGAAAAATTTTAAAATTTTATCGCTAGTAAAAAGTTTGAGCACAATAGAATTTGTTAATAAAGTATCACACATACTTTGAATGTTCCTGTGGATAGGTTCCTCGTTAGTTCCTCTATTAAATGTACTAATTGCGCAAAAAAAGTTCACTATTAGCACACGAAAACTGCCCACTAACCAAAAATGGTGTTCATGTGAAAATGATAGTAACTTGAGTCAGCTTTCAAGATGCTGCACTGTGTTTCGATTAGTATCAGCTAGGTGGAAAAAAGTCATGTTCGGCAATTTAAATTTCGGCATTGAGATAATGTCAACAATACACCAAAACATGATACTTCATTATTTGGTTTATGTCTGATTCACTTCCGCCAGGTGAGTATTAAGGATTGAAGCTACATATGTCTTTGTTTTAGAATAAACCAGTTAAGTTCTAGACATCATTTTAAGCACAAAAAATTAAAACTTTTATGAATTTTACGTGATTTAATTGTTCAAGATGGATGTTATTTATACTGGAAAATGCAAGTTTTGGTCTAATTAAATTAGTCTTGGGGATCGATTTCTTTGAAGAATGGTTGAAGCCCTCTAAAGGAGGAAAAAAAACTAATTCCTCTTCTAATTTCTTCCAAATTAAATTTTGGAAACCTTACAGAGGACTAAAAGAAAAATCTGAAGAAAGTTTGCTAATTATGCCTCCAAAATCTCTGATAAATAGGGTTTCTACCGGAAAACCAAAACAGCGTTTTTTTGACAACTAATGCAAACTGACTGGACAAAAACATTAAATTAGAAGTTAAATATGCTGTGCAGCAACTTTCCACATCATTTCAAGGTCCCACTAATGCAGGAAGACCACAGAAAAAATTTGAACACTAATCCATAAATATGTAAAATTGACTAAAATAATTTTGTCCAGCTAGCTAATATTAAACGAAACACTGTGCTGATTGGAAAGGAGTCCGAATTTTTGGCCAACAGGAGCATCACTCACAATTAACAATTCTTGTACGTACAGTAAGTATAACGTCAAAAATAAGAAAGTCAAAAATCTGAACTCACTCCCATAAAGTTTTAATAAACTTTCTCAATAAAAAAACATATTTCTCAAACATTTTAAAATAATGGGAAAGAAACGGAGATTTACGTGTAATTCTTATCTCTGTAAGCAAGATTCGCTCAATTACTGATACATTTAAATACAATATTCAGACTCAGTTTTGAAAAACAACAGGTAAAAGAAAATTTTGATTAAATTATAAAAGAATTATGTTAATCAATGATTACCGTGGTTCAAGTTCAAGGTCATGTAAAACATTGAATAAAACAGGAAATAGCAAAGGAAATTTTTATGGTGCGGTGGTTTTGAGCACAGAAATAATGGGTTAATTTTTTCAATCGCAAAACTAAAAAGGAAAGTAAAAATATAGACGTGATTTGGTCAGGCAGTTCAATTTCACAACTGGGTATTTACATGGCTTGAATTCTAAGCAATTTTTCCGTTCAGCATTAACTATCCTGGATAAATCACTCAATAATGCAAAACATATTTCCCAACAATAAAAATTATACTGGCTTGATAAAAGACATATAAGTTACCGGCAAAGAATGAAATCGGTACGTAGTTCTCGAAAATTAAAACCATGTTTTCAAAGCAAAAATGCTTTTATATCAAAACCGACGACTTATGTATGTGGATATTTGCGACAGTTCAAGGAGTATTTTAAAAATACGTTGAAAATATGCTTAAGTTTGGGCAATGAAAAAATTTGATACTACTTCTAATGATATAAAATTTTATTTTAAAAAGAATGTCATGTGTGAGAGAAAGAGAGTGGGTGTATATGTGTATATGCGTGTTAAAACATCGCGTCAAAAACATTTAACTAAAGTATGGAAAGTAAAGTATAAAACCCTTAATGAAAATGATAAATGTCTCTTTTTATCATGTCAAAATTATGAGAGGGGGCGGTACGCCCGAGGTGCCACCCGTCTGGGGAGTGACTAAAACTCAGGTAGACCAACATTGTCCCTAAAATCAACGCAACTAGCTTAGCCATCCACAGCTGGCGTCATCACTCAGTTCCAATTCCTCCAGTTTTAATATGGTGGAAGGGAAGAGAAATATACCCATCGTAAACTGCTTAACAACAGATAACAGGACTTTTGGACACACAGATTAAACGGGCACATACTGTCGTGCTAAGAGCAAATGTTGTATGTACACTTTTTTACAAAATTGAGTTATTCTCACCATGTGGTTCTTTGTGACTTATTTTATCTAAATACGAAGTTTTATGGTCATTTAGGACCAAGAAATATTTTTAAAAAATTTTGGAAAAAGTATCATCTGCATCAAATACATGGTGGCACAAAAGGTTAAAAAGAGTTGAGTTAGAGCTCGACTGAAGATACCACTTTTGCGCTTAGCACGGCAGCATACAACGCATGTACTCGGTAACTATTTAATGTTCTTGGGTAGAAATTGCAAGTCCAGTGTCCAAACCATTAGACTTCCCTCAGCTTTAACTTTCAATTTAGTTATACATACATATCTAATTAGATTTAATATCCACAGCCTTATGAAACTTTAGATTGTAGAGAGTAACAAGCTTTAACCCAATAACCTCCATCCCCTCCCCCAAAAAACTGGAGCACAAAATAATGAAACTGAGAATTCGTCGCCAATTCACTTTTAGAAATATATTTGCTCTCCAATGTAATCCAGCATTCCATCGATCATGTTGAGCAATAGTGATAGAAATATACCAACAAATATCGAGACAATTCGCCAGATGGCATAAATCAAAGCTCCTCGAACTATTCTATCGATTGTTGCCTTTAGAGGATGCAAATAACCCATTTGGAATGATGCATTTCCTATTCTTTGCGTACGGTGTTGGAAAAAGTTTTAAACAGCACCAGAAGATGAATAAATCCAATTGCTTTTCTAATAGACAAATTCCAGAAAACAGAACTGCGAAGAAGAAGGATTGTCAGTGGAAGGTATCTGAACGATTTCGCATTCTGGAAAGAAAGTAACCTTATGGAGAAAGGGAAAAAACAAGAGCCAGGTTTTAAAACGGCTTTCTTTTCTTCTCTCGAATTTCTATGCTGTAGAATTGATAAACTCCGTGTTTCGAGGAGTTATTATTCTGCATAAATTTCCGAGTTTTATATTTTTTATTCATACTGAAATATTGTACCAAATGAGCGCTCATAAAATATTGCTATAATATGTGAACCAAATATTAAAACCTATCAAGCTACAGAAAAAATGCAATAGTAAAAAAAAATCAACAATAAGATGAAAAAAGATTTGTCGTCTGCAATCTATATATTTAAATATACATTACTGTCGTCCCCGCTTAATCGGGCAATGGATAAACGAATACCCCGCTTATAAGAATAAAACATCCCGGAACCCATGACATAGACGTAATGTTTAAGATCCCCGCTTAATCGAATAATATTTCTTGGAACCAACAGTATCCGTTTAAGGGGGGCAAACAGTATATAAAAGGATGCATGTGGGTGGATGCTGATGTTCCTTATGCAAACCCAATTAATTTCTGATTTTTGCCAACTTTAGCATGCAGGTCGTTTGATGCTCAGGAATTTATTGGGGGAGTTTCATCCCCTATGTGTGGAGGAGGAGGACCCATGGAAGGTTTTTTAACAGATGACGAAAAATTTCCGATTAAAAAAATCTAACGAGGTCTAAATTTATAGTTTGAGTCATAACACTTAATTTATCGAAACATCGAAATGTGTACTACAATGTGTAGACAGACTTTTCTACACATTGAAGGGAAATTTTACATTCTTCATTTTTTTCTTTTTATATAAGCATATTTGTTGAACATGTGTCACTTGACAGAACTTTTATTTTCGAGATACATCGTGCAAGGCCGGGCAACGCAGCTAGTACGTAAATAAATGAGTAGTATGGCGATAAAATAATCACATACTTAAAAAAAAAAAAAAATACAGTCGAACTCGCTTATAACGAGCACGAGGGACCGTAACATGTTGCTCGTTAAATCCGAGTGCTCCTAATAAACGGGTCATTACGGCCGGCTTACAACCAGAAGGGGTGGGGGCTTGTGAGGTAAAATAATTGAGTTTCATTCTTCTTTAATAAAAACTTACTTTAATTATGTTAACACTGAAATGATGGTGAGATTTTTTCATACAAAAGTATTGAACCGCAGGAGGAAAAAAGAAAAAGAAGAAGATAAGACGGGAATAAGACTAGAAAGATGAGGAAAAAAAAAAAAAAGACTGCGAGACAGAAAAAATTGCTCGTTAAAACAGGGTCTTGCTCGTTAAAAACGAATTTTGTTTCAGACTTAACATCGATCCAACCAAATATTCTCGTTTCTCTCGTTAAATCCGAGTTCTCGTTACACCCGAGCTCGTTTTAAAAGAGTTCTACTGTACTATTAAAATGCTCAGACGATATTTTCCACAACGTCGTTTCTGTCTCTTTATTTTTGAAAAAAGATCGAAACATTAAAGCAATGAGTAAGCTATCTTGGTTGTTCAAAAGAAAAATCGATGGGTTTATGTTTAAGAAAGAATATTAAATTATATATAGTTGTCTTCTGAGAGTACTAGTACATTTATTTTCTAAATCAAAAATATTTATATAAATCAGTCAACCAAACAAGAGGGAATACAGCATATCTAAAATTGCAATATATCACAGCTTTCCCTCCTCTTAAATCGTACGCGGTAACATTAACAGTATTTTTCAGTAATTGACACTTTCAAAAATAAATGTCTAATGCGAGTCCAAAATGTTTCAGAGTATCTGTAGGTGTGACAGCGATACAGCTGATTCATGTCAAATTCTCTTTGTGCTGTCATAGAGTAGGATGCTCCATAATGTTCAAGGGGATAGTTAGATAAATTTATTTCTGACACTATCAAACGTAGGCACGGTCATCCTAAATTTATAATTTTAATATAGCATCAGAGCGTAAAAAGCGTGAAGGTCATTCCTGTGAAAAATGAATTTGAAAATGCCACAAAGGAAGCACACAACCACCAATTCCAAAATACAAAAATTAAATTATGAAAAGAAGGTTCTGTTTTTAATGTGCACAGCATTTTATTTTTCCTCTTTAATTATCATGATTCCCCCACCTCTCCAAAAAAATCCATAAATTTAGGAGTTTTTAGAACTCTTTGAGCAATAACATTATAAAAAAAGATGCGAATAGCGCATGAATAAATAAAGCGTTGAAGGAGATTTTCATAATATAATAATTAAAATATTTTCTTTCCCAAAATATTATCAACCTTCCTAAAAACATTTTTTTTTTTTTTTGTTGCTAATTTAGCTTTTGAAATCATACGATTACACTAGATATCAAAACATATTACACAACGTTAAATCATTTTTTACTGAATATTTATCGCTCCCCCCCCCCCCCCCCCGTAACGCGTAACCATCACTCGCCCCAGTGTTGTCAAGCAAAAAATAATGAAGTTTACGTTATCTGAAAAAATAGTTACACATTTTTCATAAGAAAACTTAACCTGTCACCAAATTCTAGAGTGTCAGTTAGTCAGTGTGTTCCAATTCGAAATAACTAACTCACTTTAGGAATGGAACAACTTTACTGTAAATAAGAATAGAACAAATTCCCCAACAGAATAAATTCACTTATCAAACACTCTAACAAGAATATATTTACACAACCTTCGTGATATTTAATAAATGAAAATTGAAAAACAAATCAAGCAATTTCGTCACAAAGTATTCGGAACATACAAGAGAACCAAGACATATTTGAAAAATTGCAACGTATGCAAAAACCAAACAAGTTCTAAAGCAAGAAATTCGCAAGTCGTCTTCTTATACATAAAATCAATATATTTTGCATTAAGGCTGAAAGGAGTTTGGGGAAGATAGAGTCATTTTATTTGCCGAAAAAGAAAACCTACGGATTTGATCACGAAAAAAAATCTATGAGCTATTTATCATAAACTTATAAAAGTTTTAATGGATTACTTTGAAATCGATTAAGCAAATTTTTCATGAATTTGGCAAACTCCGGATTTAAGATTAAAATGCTGTCAGAATGAAGTCAATATACTTTTTGAAGATGGAGATGTACGTAACCATGAAACAAACACAATTTTGAAAGAAAGAGAAAAGAAAAAGTGAAAATAAGTATTAATTTTGTACGCACATTAGAGGATCTCGCCAGAGCAAACAGTTTGCTAACGGCTTTTATGAAGCTCTCATAGAGAATCGCCAAATATTGCCAAGCAGACACAGCATTTGAATTTTATTTTGGTACCAAGTTTGACAAGATATCGCCAAGCTGTCGCCAAACAGAGGAAAATTTATGACGTCACTTCTTTTTTAATGCTTTTTTTTTTTTTTTTTTTTTGAACTTTTATTTTCATTGCTTCGGGAAGAACAACTTCAAAAATGCCTATGATTCGCAGACTTGTTATGTCTCCATTAATAGACAAACATTTAGGCAAACTATTCGTTATTAAAACTTCTCCGCTTTTTTTTTTTTTTGGTCTCTCGTTGTAAAAATTGGTTTGCACGAGCCGCACAAGATTTGTATCGATTTTTTGGGGTGAGACTTGAAAAAAGCTTTTTATTGTTGGTAATGCAATGTCACGAAAATTTCATTATATTTTGAAATTGTGTATCTTCGCTCTGACAAACGCAAAAAATAATTCAGTTAAACCACTATCGTCGAAACTCCGAGTTGCGACGGCAATGGTTAAGCCTTTCACTACACTGGATGGGAGAGGAGGTAAGGGGGGGGGGGGGCAACAAATAGAGATTGCGAAAATTTATTTCAGAAAACTATCCATTCATTTACACACGAAAACGTAGCATGGGTCGAATTGAACCATACATTAAAATTGATATGTTTGAAAAATGCCACGAACATCGTAAACCGGAATCACAATGCTAGCTTTTAAGTTGCACCAAAATCAACAAATGCCGGAAGCGTTACCGGGTGTACTTTAAACGTAGAAAAAAAATTCTACGTGAAAGAAGCTTTATGTAACTTTTTATTCCCCATTCTTTCCATGCATTCGATTGATTTTGATGCCTCGTCAAAATGAAAAACATTTTAGAAATGGCAAGATCGTATGGTTTCAGTTTTCTTTAGTTGATTTTTTGTGTATACTCTAAACGCAGGAATAAAAGAAAAACTCAGGCAGCAATCAACATATCCGCAAGGGGACCCAAGTTTTTATCCTCCCCCCCCCCCATTAACTTCCTTAAATATGAAGGAAATCTTTCAATCATAGAGAAAAAAGACCCTATGAATAATATTTAAATCGTAAAAAGCGCCGTAAATCATTTGATAAAAAAATTCAAAATCTAAATTTTAAAGAAACTACGTAAAAAATAATCAAATGAAAATGAAAACGAAAACATGAATGCATTAGTGTCAATTACAAGCTCAAGACTAGAATTACCCTTTAATAATCAAAACAAATGATGCCAATCTTATTTAACGCTGAAATATACTTTCAAAAATTAACTTGAGCACCATTAAATGAATGAAAGTATACTTAACTTGTATTGAAAAGAAGTGCATGTTAGTAAATACTAAATGCCAGTCTTTTAAGTTCTAAAAAACCGAAACACTAAACAAATGATTTCTCAACGAACCATTACGGGATTTTTAAGGGAAAAAATGATTAATGGGGATTAAGTAAATGAAGTTTATTAACATTTTTAACGCAGTGGAAAATAAAGTAGCAACAATACGAAAGAAGAATATACAGGGTGTCCACTCCTATCGTGGACCAATAGCTAATTTCTAAACCGTTAGAGATACGCATATAGTTTATTTAGGAAAAAATCTCCAAATTACGAAAGGAATTTTGGGTCTATTCAATGTTTTTCAAAAAATCAAATTTTGAAAGAGTTACGAAATTTAAATTTTTATACAGCCCCCCAGTCCTATCAATCATACTTAGTAAAACATTCTTGACACTGTAACGTTTAAAACTAAAAAAAAATCACTCTTCTACCACAAAAATTGACCGAGTTATGACGTTTTGAAAAATCAAGATTTTGCATTATTTCATGACGTCATCGAGAGATCACTGAAAGGACCGTATGCGAAATCCTTCAAAATCTTGATTTTTCAAAACGTCATAACTCTGTCAATTTTTATGGTAGAACAGTGATTTTTTTTTAGTTTTAAATGTTACAGTGTCAAGAATGTTTTACTAAATATGATTGATAGGACTGGGGGGCTGTATAAAAATTTAAATTTCGTAACTCTTTCAAAATTTGATTTTTTGAAAAACATTGAATAGACCCAAAATTCCTTTCGTAATTTGGAGATTTTTTCCTAAATGAACTATATGCGTATCTCTAACGGTTTAGAAATTAGCTATTGGTCCACGATAGGAGTGGACACCCTGTATATTACTTTTTGTTTCCACCTAAAGAGAAAAAGAGAATTTTATTTCATAAAAGAGATTAAAGGAAAAATTGTATTTTTTTCTTAGCATGGGATTTTAATTTGAAACAATAACTGTTGTTAAATGCAATTATAAAAGAAACTTAAAGTAAAAATATTAATGATACATTTTGTGTAAAACATTGAGTATTATTATATGCATTATTAAATACGTACATCAGATAAGTAGTATCTAATGCATTGAAGCAAATCTAAAATAAATTATGCTTAAAAGTCAATCTATTGCTTAGAAAGAAGATGAAAAAACATGATTATATAATTGAGACTTGTAATTAATAAACCATCAAAACTAATTATTGTCTCGTAATAAATTATTATTGAAACTGTTTTATTGTTGTTAAAAAGAGAGAGAGAGAGAAATGAAACAAATGCTAAATTATTGAGTTAATGCAGAAAATTTAAATCAAAGAAAGAAGAAAGTTTTAATCGGAAAAATTCAATTCAAAGTGTAACACACTTTAAATAGTGCTAAATTCTATGTTAAATACATAGAATATAATAACATGAAAAAATACTACTGTTATTGTTAAGTTTGTTGTTTTTAAAAATAAACATAAGAATGAAAATTAGATTACAATATCAAGAACCATGGAGGAAATTTAACTTATATTTATCATCCCAAAGGTAGACGTTTTTACACTTGACCAGAATAGAGCTAAGCTCTACTCTGAATATAGAAAATTATGGTACAAGAGTTAACTTTTTCTTATTACTAATGCTGTCGTTGTTAAAAAAAAAAAAAAAAAAGAATACAATCTACAATAAACTGTTGAGATCACGGAGAAAATGTAAATCAATAATCTTTTGCAATCTTTACACTTGACCAGAATAGTGTGCTATCTGGAAAATGAAAAATCAGAACGTGAAGGGAAAATAATAATATGTGTGGAAAAAATGCTGTAAAAATAAAAATAATGAAAATGTAAGTGAAAACAGGTAAAAAAACTGGTGCTACTCCAAATCACCAAACGCTAGGTTGGAGTAAAATAATTGATGATGAATAGTTGCAATTCCTTTAGAGGTCGGATGAATAAGTTGGTTCTGTGGCATCAATTGCAGATTTTTGAGCTCTGATATACAGATTTTAAAACATAAGTTATTCTTGCTAAAGAAGTAAAATGTATGGAAAAATTATTGAAGTCTAGATTAATACGTTTACTAGCATAATTTAGAATTACCAAACAAAATTTCAGTCTGAACTGCAAACCCGCCAAAAAAAAGTATTCCAAAATATGAAAAGGGAAAACCTTTTTACACATGCATATGAAATATTTTTAGCAGAACTTCTTCGAAACTTTTCTCCAAAAATCTTTAGAATATTTAAAAATAGATCTTATTCCCCACGGGTATATTATTCGAATATATGTTCGATGCTATCTCCAGTTTTTCATTTGGCGATTTACCAATCAAATATCTTGTCGGCAACCCAAAAATGAAATTCAATTTAATGGCAGAAGGTATTTCTCGGAATAGTTAAATAACATTTCTTCCTTCTCGATATTACATTTGGTCAGAAAATTTTAAATAAAAATTTGATGTGGCCGGACTTCCTCGTATGCCAATTCAGCCAATTATTTTTACAGCAGACAAGCGCATCGTTCAATTATCGTTAATATCAATATTTAACATAGGTTATCTTCAAAATTTGAGGGGAAAATTTCTGAAAAAGTTTACCTCTTACTTTCAGGAAAATATATGGATTGAAAGCAAAAGGCAAGATCTAACTAAATATTTTACCTGCCAACTGCATTGTTTCTCATGCCACCAGATAGTTTTGAATTGTGTGTGCAGATACACTTGATGTATATTACAATGTGTTGCTAAATATGTGTGTCGCAAAATGGCCCAAAATATTCACTTAAATATTGAGACGAATTGAGCAATGCCTCGGAGAAAAAGTTTCAATACGGAAAACAACTTGAAGTTAAATGAACTGACTCAAAAATCCGGGACCAGATAATATTTATCCAAAAATTCTAGTTGAATGTGCTGAGGAATTAGTAGATAACCTGGAAATTCGGAAAAATTACTATTTTATCAGAGTAGTGGGAACTTGGAATAGTTTACCGGAAGAGGCGGTAAGGAGCAAGGGAGTAGATAGTTTTAAGAGGGCCATTGATCTTCATTGGGGTCTATAATTTGACTAGGACCAGCCCAGTTGGGCCCAGAGCCTGTTGCTGGTTGTCACATTTGTATTTGTATTTGTATTTGTATAAAACAGAGTACGGAATAGAACATTCAGTTGTAACCAAAAAGGAGGCAAACTATGAAATGTCCTACATACGAAAATTCTTTTAACAATTAACCACTTTTGAGCTATGCAAAGTAAATGCGTGCATACATTTGTCACGACAAAACTCGCCAAAATAAATTTTTCGGATTGCTCATCTGTACATGCGTACTGTCCGAACACGAACAAGACGGAAAGGCAAACATCCGGTTTACAGCCGGAAATGGAAGCATCTATTAATTTTTAGGGATGCCAACTTTGGCAGATGTGGGTTAGTCTCTAAATTAGGCAGAATCATATTAAAATGAACAAGCACGGGAATCACATTTTTACTTTTCCCCCCTTATGCAGATAGACTCGTCTTACCTGGAAGTTTTCCAATTCTACAGCATCCGTGGTCAAACAGTATGTATGGTCATGACAAAAAGACGTCAACATTTGATTTAGGTTGTTGTGAAAATCGGAACTTAGATTAAAATTAAAATGAGAAATTTTTTCATGAATTCCTCTTCTTGGAACGAGAAAGTAAAAAATACATATGCGTTGAAAAATGAGTGCTTTATCATTTTAAGTCAGTTTCTTTTTTCAAATAGAAGATTCATTCTTTTAAAAAGCATTCTTCGGCAAACTCTTTCAAATTTTATTTTCACTCTTTTTGATTCTTTAAAATAGCTTTCTTCAGAGCAAAATATACGGAACCATTTTCGACTTCCAGGTTTCTTTAATGTTAAATAACTGATTACCTGATAAATTCAATCAAAATTAAATTTGACAAAACATAATTTATGATTAGTTCATAAAACTAATTCCGTATCGTCAAAGCATAGTTGCAAGTTTTTGTGCTCTTTAGAACATTACCACGCTTTTTTTTTTTATACATCTAGAAATTACTTTAAAAGCAAAACAGTGCACTTATATTTAAAATATTCAATCACCCCCCCTCCCAAAAAAATTACACAAATTAGGGAAAGTTTTCGAGTTCAATTAACAAAAAACAGCTAGTCGCAGCATTAGAAACCGCTGAAAGGGCATAACCACCTACCTACCCATCATAACAATCACAACGAACGGCAGTCACTAAATGGTTCGAAAAAGAACAAAATGAATTATTTCGATGAGTTGCTTTTCTCGGAAGATCGATAATTCGATGCAGTTTGAGATCGTACAATTTAAGACTAAGAAGTTTACTGAATTTACGAATAATCTAATCAGTTATGAACTCTCTAATTTCCGATAGAAGTATCTAAATTTGTCATTCTATTTTGGAAAGCACGGAAAGAAGATGGCTATTTTTAACTTCTTCGATCTATTTTTGATGCATGCAAGTGCTAGCTTATATGCGTGCCGCAGTTTTCTCTCTCTCTCTCTTTCTCTCGTTTTTAACGTTTTATTATTACTTCTTACGTTGAACAATATGATGTATTTCCCCTCAAATGCTTTCTATGCACTTGCTCATAGTGTTAAGTCTCACTGATAAGGTAAAATAGCAGCAGATATGCCTTTTTCGTTTCGATTTTATTTAGCTTTTTACATTTGCGCTACCCCAAACTCTAATTTTTTAAAACATATGTTTATTTTATTACATTTTTGCAAAAAAAAAAAAAAAAAAACTTTTTCTGAGACTTTAATGTTTTTAAATTTGAGTAGTTCTCTAATCTAAAAACTAAGCATAACTGTAGCCTACATCATCGTAAACGTTATTGACAATACATTTTTATCATGCAAAAGAAACTATCAGCAAATGCTTTCATCTGCAATTAAAAATTATTATATAGAAACAAATTTAAATTTTGCTTCATAATTTTTACATGTTCCATTTGAAGAGAAAAGGGGAGAATATTTATAAAAAATCAAAATTTAAAAAAACTCTGTAGAATAAACCATTTGAGTTTCAGTACATTGAGTCGCAACTTATCAATAGTAAATATAAAGTTTGACCAACTTATTAATAGTAAGTAAAAATTAATAAAAAGGATAAAGAGCACTTAAAACTAATCTATACGTGTTGCGGCATTGACACTGCAGTCACGCATGCATTACGTATAAATCATTATTTTTCAGGCACAATAATGTTTTTTAGAACGTTGATACTTCACATATTGAAGCATAATGGTTCTTTTTATTCGAATAAATAACAATTACAAAAGCTTATAAGTTTAAAATTCCAAGAACTAACCAAGTTTACTTTCCAAGCACTAAACAAACCAAACAAATTTCCATTAAACAAAACAATTCCTTTTTTTTTTAATTCGATCGTTTCCAAATCAAAAAACATTTTAAAATCGACAATCATTTACAGTGTTCAGTAAAGCAAAAGTTCTTTGCCGAAATAGTCTGCACAAAATTTCACTGCAGTGATGATGTCAATGTAATAAAAATATATTTACGGAATAGCGATTCTCCAAGTCGGATAAACAAGATTATCAATTCCGATAATATTTCTCGCCAAAATACAAGCTTTCACTGCAGTCATGGTGTCACTCTAATAAAGTGATATCTTCTACAAAATAGTTATTGCCGAAGTCAGCAAAGCCAAGACGAGTAATTCGAAATCTTTCTTTACCAAAATACAAGATTTAACTACAGTGATGGTGTCAATGTAAATTAACGACATTTACATATGGCGATTTCGCGCAATTCCGCAATCTTTCTTTGTCGAAATACATTTCACTGCAGTGATGGTGTCAATGTAATGAAGTGACTTTTACAGGGTGACGGTTCCGCGCAATTCCGATATCTTTCTGAACCGAAATACAAGATTTTACTGCAGTGATAGTGTCAATGTAATAAAGCGACATTTACAGGATTGGATTTCCAATGCTGATAAAGCCACTAATAACAAAGATAAGATAAACGCTCGTGTCAAAATGACACGCTTCATTCCAGACACATGGGAGAGTTAAAATTGAATCAAATAGAACTATTTCAAAATATTAACACATTAAAATTATCTCCGATTTTTCTAAAAAACAAGCTATATTTGCAGCGCAAATGCCTCACTTCGAACGACAGCCTAAATCACATTTCTATTCAGGCCCGTCATTTAAAGGGGTTCAGGGGTGTTCAATGGCCCCCCTCCCAGGCTTTGAGAAACCAATGTATTTACATATAAGTGGGCGTGGTTTTTGTTGTTTTCTGAAGAAGATGCACTATGTTTGCACCATTTGACCCCCCCCCCCTCCCCGCCCTCTAAAAACTTGAAATGACGGGCCTGTTTCTATTGTGATTTTTCCCCTGCTCATTTTTTTTTTACTTTAATTAATAACTCAAAGGAACTTGTGATTAATTTCAAGACGCCTCACGTGTTATAACCTACTCATTACTTTCATTTTACATTTTGTTTTTTAAATTAAACTTATTGCGAGGGCCTAAAATATCAGACTTTCTATATTTGACATGGCACCAGTAATTAAAAACAAACTTGAAGATAAACTTGAATAATAAACAGCAGAAGACTGACATTTGTAACCAAACGCGAAAACATAACAAGCAAGTGTTGGTTCTATGTTAATTATTCAAAATAGAAAAAATTCAATGAATTGCATGTCAGCAAAATTTGAGTGATACCCATAGACTACAGCGCTTTGTCTTTTAAGTTTATAAACCAAATATATTTGCAAAAGTTTTTCAACAAATAAAATGGGGTTTTATGAAGAAAAAAAATGAACATACAAAATTGGGAAACTTGAGATCCGATTTTAAGATGTAGCTAAAATCATAAAAACACTTACGGGAATGAAAAACGTGAGAGTTTTCCACTCCACCCTCTTAAAAAGAAAAAACAAAACAAAATAAAACAAAGGAAAAGAGAATACATTTGTGGAGAGAAAAAATACTTCGTGGCTTTGCTTTCAGAAACATTATTGATATAAGAAAAAACATTTCGAATTATAAAAGAGAACAGTAAAGAAAAATAAGAAGGGTTGAGCTGAAAGAAACAACTTTTTAAAAACTCTTGCGATTGATTTCTTCCAAATCTATTTGCGCACGTACTTTGTGATCATGTTCAAAAGTCTCATCTAAAAAGTGTCTTTTGTTCTTTGATAATACAAAAAACAGAAAAAAACTGAGGTCGTGAAAGCAAAAGTCTTATAAAAAGAATCACTCATAAATATATATCCGGTTTTCTTTTTTTCTTTCACCTTCTTGCATTTTTTTCCCCACCCAATTTCTAATTTCTGAAAAATCATGAGGTAATTGAAGAAAAATATATGCATAAGTCATTCTCGAAACCACATTGTAAAAAATAGATGTTTTTACAGTATAATACTGCAATTTTACAGTGATAAACTGTAAAATTGCTAATTTTATATTAGTAGACAGTAAAATTGCTAGTTTACAGTAATAAACTGTAAAATTGCTATTTTCAGTTTTTTACTGTGCATTTTAGTTTTAAACTGGAACTTCTGCTGCCAGTATTATCCAGTATATTACAGATAATTTCATAATAATGTTGCTAATTTTACAGTATATAACAGTAATAAACTGTAAAATTGCTAGTTTTACAGTGATATACTGTAAAATAGCTAGTTTTACAATTTATTACTGTGCCTTTAGTTTTGAGGTGGAATCTCTGCTGCCAGTATTATGCTGTAGAAACAACAGCATATTTTTTTTTGCAGTGCAGCATAAAATATATAAATAATACTGACCAAGTTCTATCTCATACTATTTATACTATCTTAGAAAGTATAAACATGCCCGCACATATGCGAAATTGTAAGTGGGGGGAAGGGCTTAAATATTTCGCCATAGCAGGATATGTTTCACATGGGAAGCAATTTCAGTACAGATCAAGATTATTAAAATTTGACATTTTAAATAACTTATTCATTATGGCTGAAGAAGAAATGTTTGGACATTATTGCTGACAAAATAGTATTAACCCAAGTATGCACAAGTTTTATTTAACATTTTTTTTTTTCTAATTTTTATCTGCTTAAAACTCTTACTTGGAATGGTTTACATACATTTTAGACTTGAAATAGTTCGCAGTTGCCATATTCATTAAGTTATTTAACGTCTTGCAAATATATAAGCAAATACTACCTGTCACATATCTGCAAAATATGGGACGTTTTGCAGATATGTGAGCAAAATACGACCTTACTTGACTTTACTTTTGCAAAGTAACATTACAGAAGGCATCTCTGATCAATTTTAAGCAAATCATTTTAAAATAGTTTAATTTTTCGAAAAATAAGTTCGAAAAAAAAAAATACGTTCTGTGGCTACCCATGCTGGATCGTCGCTTGTCTGAAAATAGCTGTCAATAAATAAACTCTGATGTCCAAATAGTGGTTCTAACTGGTTTTCTCAAGAAGAAGGACTATTTAACTTGTGAAAAACAGCTTTAGTAAAACGATATACCCATTACAGGTTTTTGCATGCAGCAACTAACAAGCGTCCCGTTTTTAGGTTACTGGGCATAAATGGGTAAAGCACAGAAGTACTAATTTCTAGGGTCGGTTTGAGGCCCCCTCCCCTTGTCCCCCATCATTAGCACCCGTGAGTATAGTAAATGACACCCAAATTTTGCAAGTTAATGTTATTTATTAATTTGATAACAATAACATACGATACTCTTGATTGATAAGTAATACTTTTCAACACATACACAACGCTTCATACTATTCATAAAAGTTTTTTTAAGATTGATATAGATCAACTACGCTAGAAACAACGCGGAAGGGTCGAATCACCCTACTTAACAGAAGCTTGCCCAAGAAGTAATTTTGACTGCTTGTGCCATATTGGTATAACACATATTTAAATCGGAAATAAGGTTGGAAGGGGGAGGTAACTATTAATAAACGTAATCATATGTTGTTTTAAAGTCATCATTTTAAGAAATTGTGTCCTTATCTCTATATAAATGGATGTATATAGATTTGTTTGTATATTTGTTTTTTTTACAAATCCATAGTTTTCGTCGGATTTTCATCAAACTTGGCACAGAGGTTTCTTGATGCACTAGTATTCACATAGGCGGAGTTTTGAAATTTTAAAAATTTCATAAAGCTTAAAAATAGAGAAGCCTTTAAGCATACAAATTGATAAAATTTAACACATTTAAATATGAGCACTAAACAAAGATTACGATTAACAATGAATTATCAATTTAAGGTTTACCTTTTTAGCCTACTTTCCCGTTTTTCTACTTTCCCCAAGTCCAAAAAATATCACCAAGTTAAAAAAATATCGCCAAGTCCAAAAAATATCGCCAAGTTAAAAAAATAAAAAGGTAAAATGAATATCGAAAAATTAAAAATTTGAAAGTAGGGTATTGAGATGGGGAATTTGTGCGTCGGTCGGTCGGTCGGTCGGTCTGTCTGTCCCCCCCTAATAACTTTTGAATGAACATTCCGATTTGGACCAACTTTTTTTTGTTGGAAAGATCTCGGCGAGTACAGCTCATTCCCATATTTGATTTTTTGATTTGAACAATTTTTGGTTCAACTTTGAGCCGTTCAAAAAACCGGTCCCGCGATACTAACTTTTGAATGAACAGTCCGATTTGAACAAACTTTTTTTTGTTGGCAAGAACTTTTCAAGGGTACTTCATTCCCGTATTTACATTTCCGATTCGAACAATTTTTCGTTCAACATTGAACCGCTCAATCAAGCTGTCACCCCTAATAACTTTTGAATGAACAGTCCGATTTAAACAAACTTTTTTTTGTTTGAAGCATCTCGGCAAGGATACTTTATTACCGTATTTAAAATTTCAATTTGAACACTTTTGGTTCAACATTGAACCGTTTAAGCAACCTTTCTCCACCTAATAAATTTTGAGTGAACAGTCCGAATGGAATAATTTTTTTTTTTTTTTGTTCGAAAGATCTCAGCGAGTGCAGCTCATTCCCATATTTGATTTTTCGATTTGGACCATTTTTGGTTCAACTTTGAACCGTTCAAAAAACCGGTCCCGCGACGCTAACTTTTGGGTGAACAATCCGATTTGAACAAACTTTTTTTTGTTCGAAAGATCTTTTCAAGGATACTTCATTCCCGTATCTACATTTTCGATTTGAACAATTTTTCGTTCAACATTGAACCGCTCAATCAAGCTGTTACCCCTAATAACTTTTGAGTGACCCGTCCGAATGGAATAAACTTTTTTTTGTTTGAAAGATCTCGGAGAGGCTGTCCCATACATTCCCATATTTCGCTTTTTGATTTGAACCATTTTTCGTTCAATATTGAACCGTTCAGAAAAAAAAATTAACATTAGCGTCTACGGGGAATTTAAGTTGAATGTTGATCCTGAACTTAAAGTCGGATTTCCTTCAAACTAACTTTGTAAGAAAATGGTTTTGATAAATAATGTTTGTAACGTACTTTTCTGAGTAATCTTCTGTGAGGACTCTGATTCCGACTCCGACTCCGACTCCGCAAACATGGCGGAAATGCAGGCTCAGAAAAAAAATTACTGACTGTGCAGACGATTTTTTGTTTATTTATTCATTTGTTTTATTTTATTTATTATTATTATCATTATTTTTTGGCAGACGATGTTTTTTTTGTAACAAAAATTTTTCATTCACGAGAACATTTTATTCTTTATTTATATTTAACAACTGGCAACAGATTAAAAGTGAAATTCGAGACATTTTATTAACGGACGAGTTTTTTTTTTTTTCTTTTTTTTTTTTTCTTTCTTTGATAAAATGTGTTTTGATGCTCTTTGTACTTTTATTTATTTATTTTATTATTATTATTATTATTATTATTTTGAAAACGATGGAGGATTTTTTCTACGGAGGAACTGTAACAGTTACACTCTTTAAAAGGTGCGACAAAACTTTATTTATTCGTTAATTGCTTTTTACGTGTCTATTTCATCTGATGAAAGGGGTATATTTGCTTTTAGAAATCATCTCTAAGTGCTAAAAAGGTACGTTTGACATAATTTTAAATCTCAGATAATAAAGAGAATAATGATCAGATGCGAGAATGCCGATGTCGATGTACGGGAAAGTAGGCTCGTTTAGTTCTTGACAGAACTTCTTGTTTATTTTAGCATGAAATAATTTAAACATAATACAATACCGGGTAATAAGCTAGTATATACATAATTGTTCTTCAAATTGAAATTAAAAAGCTGTCGAAATGATTACTTTGGCAATCTAGTGTTAACTAAGGTAAAGAAGTTATCTTTACTCCCCCTGAACTGTTTTGATTGCCAGATAAACAGTTAACTGAGGAAAGCAATTCTCCCTTGCCCTATTCATAACAATTGCGAAAAGTCTATAAAAAGCGTCATTCTCATTGTCTAAAGAGCAGGTAATTACATTACTCAATTTCAGTAGTAGAAGATTAACATTGACAAATTCCGTTTTTCAGGCCACCTGTCTACCAGCAGTAATAAAGTAGCCGTGGCAGAAATTATTAATAACGAAAAGAGCGGGATGAATTATTAAATCACAACCAACCCTTTTAGGTTGATAGACCGCTGTTTCGGTGGAATTTCAGTCCTATTATGGGACAGGTAACCGAACACTCCGGTTGTGATTGGGTCAAGAAACAAGAAAAAAAAATGAAGCAAAACGTGGAACAAGAATTGGTCAGGTGTTTGCAGCCGAGAGTGTTTTGTACCATCAATTCATTAGGCCGGTCGTTCTGCTATATCAACTCTTCATCGCTACCGATAAGAGTGCCACAATGGCGAGAAACGAGCGGGGGAAGGATGCCAAGGTGAGAAATCGATTCGGCGCCAAATTTGGCGAGTACGCGAAGGTCAAAGCTAAGGCCTCATCGCTGATGTGGAGGAGGAATAATGGGGAAAAGAAATTATTTTCCGCCGTGGCTATTTTGCCGGAGCAATTTTTCCTTTTATTTCTTCTGAATCGCAACCAAGAATGTCAAAAGGAATAAAATAAAACGGAGAAGTTACAGTTTAATCGATTTACGTACTAGCAGATTTTAATCAGATAATACAATTGGAGATCAAATCTTCAAGTTGTTTCGATCACGATTATAAACGATCTTGATTTTATCAATTGTTCCCTTATTGTGGAGTTTTTTTTTTTATTCTGTCTATCTACCATTAACTAAATTATAGGCAGAACTTTCTTGTCAATTTAGTTTATGTCTTTCCAACTTAATACTTTTTCTTTGCTCCGCATTATAACGAAAGTTGCAGTAGCTTATAAATGATAAATTATTCTTCTAATAACCTGCAAAATATATATTTATAATTTAAACAGCTCAGTACACGCGTATTAAATGTTCACATAAGATATTTGAGAAAGTATATAATCACAAGAAAAACTCACAAAACGAGACTATCAAAGTAAGCCGAAAATTTATAAGGAAAAATTGAAATAAACCGATGAGAGGGAAAAAAGTCATATGATGCATTCAGTTTTTTCTCCTAACTGAAAAAACATTTTCAAGCATTCCGTTTTGTAAATAACAGTTTAATAGGGTAATTTATCAATACTTTTTTACAGGAAAGTAAATATACACCACAACGTATTTAAAGCACAAATGCTGCAAGAAATTGCAGACTAATGTTTCAGGACTTCAAGAAGCCCTTTTTTTCAGTGTAAAAAGTGTGAGCTTTTGAATGTAAAGTCGTCTGAGCATGTTTTCTCGGACGACTTTTCATACAAAAACTCACAGCTTTTTTGCGTTGAAAAGGAGTTCCTCTTTCTCCAATGACTTTACATCCAAAAGCTCGCAATTTCTAGCACTGGAAAAAAGGGTTCCTTGAAAATTTGAAACACGTGTCTGGAACTTCTTGAAATACTTGTGCTTTGAATACGTCGGGGTTCCATGTTGGGGTGTTTGCTCCGTTTATTTTGATGATGATCAAAATACTCAGAAACTAATGCTCTAATCGCGAAAAGCAGAAAAAAGCGTTTGCCGATAAAGTAAGTATAATAGCAGAACCTGTTTCAAAAGTCAGAAACGCAATATAAAAAACAAAACTCCAAAAATCTTCTCTTTCCCTTGTCTAATGTTATTAAAAATAGCGTTAAAATGCTTTTAAGAGAGAGCCAGAGCTCTCAAATTTCTCATCCCTTCTCGTAACATTACCACAGATAGCCCAAAATTTGCTTTTTAGAGTCACTAGATCAAAAATGTTCAGAAAATGACCCGAATACTCCCCCTTCCTCTAACGTCACCAAACATAGCCTAAAAATGCAAATTTGGACTTTCAGTCTCAAAAAATGTCCGAGGAGAGCACATAACTTCTCTCTTAACGTCTCAAAACATAACGTAAATTTGTGTGCTTAAAATTTCGATATTAAACATTTTCGGTACAAAGTACAACAAATTAGAGTACAACTTTTGAAATATAATTCAGATAAAAACGGGTATAACAATAGATATTTTCTTACCAAAACCGAATAGAAACACAAGTTCTTTACTTACCTAAAAAAGAAAAGAAAATTTGTTAGTATATCAAATCATTAACAAATTGTGTTCATATATAAGCAGTATACCATATATGGGTGATTCTACAAAAATGGGAATATTTCTAACATGTAGATTTCAAAAAATTAATTTAAAATTAAAAATCTGAAAAAAATCAGCAAAGCACTTGATAAGCTACATAATTAAAATAGAATATCAGCAGAACTTAAATGTTTGTATTTTATTGTATTTTTGGATTTTTATTTTTTTGAAGGCGTATGTGAATGATAAAAAGGGCATGTGGATGACACAATGGGTATGTGAATATAACACAGTAAGTATGTGAATAACACAAACACAATAGGTATATTAATGAAATTTTTTAACCAGTAAACTGTTAGACATAATTTTTAAACATTGTACTGTCATAGTTTGGCTTTTGATTCATCCACGTATCTTATATTAGGGCATGTTAATGACAATAGAAAAAGGGCATGTGAATGACAAATCACAAGTAATTGTGTTCTCCAAAAGTCATATCTGAATATTTTTCGGCTTCACTGCGAATTAGAACCCACAAATGTAAGCCTTAGGATTATTCATTATCAAAATTTATTTACATGTACATTTTACATGCATTCTGTGGGGCATGTTAATGACAAAGATAAAAAACACTTGCCTTGAAAGTTGAGTTTAGCTTGCTTTTTATCAAAAAGTAATAGCAGAACAGCAAAATTAATCCTCAGCCAGGAATAACAAAGTTCCATGCTTTATTTTAAGATGTGTTGCCAGATTTTGAAATAAAACATTTCAGAGAAAAATATCTATACTTTTTAGACATGTGGATGACTGATAATCGCTGGGACAAAGTTTAGATTAACTTTTAGAGATATTATTTTCATATTATTTTGCTTTTTTTGTGATTTACATCTTGCACACATTCATATTTATAAATAAAATACTCTTGAAAAAAAAATCACTTATTTTTTTTCAATCTATATTCCATTGATTGTGAAAATTGCACATACAGGGTATCTGCTCAACCTGGACTTTTCAATTCCATGACTTTCCCTGACTTTCCATGACTTTTGCGAACTATTTTCCATGACTAAAAAAAAAAAAAAAAAAAAAAAAAAAAACGAACTCTGCTTCTCTGCTTTGTTTTTGGAAAATTATGCACTTAATATTCCATCTTGCAAAGCAAATGACCAAACATGGCGACTGCGTTTCACAGCAACAGAAGTCCGTTCGCTTTTGAGGTCAAAAAACGATCTTTTCCTACCGACACCCTACTCTCCACCGTGCTTGTCCTCAAACGTACTTTCACGTAGCAATGAATTGTCTGTCCATAAATTTTACTGTAAGTTTAGATCCTGTAGTCTGTGGGCCAAGTGCAAATATCGTTCAGGTTCGTTTACCAATCTTAGGGACTACGAGAACTTGCTTGAAATCTATTAATATTGATGTACTCAATCGAAAAATCCAATGTTCCCAAGCGGAACTTGTCTCATTAAGTTTTAATTAGTAATTGAAACACGAACTCTTTTCCTTGGCCTGGTCACTCTTTCACTAGAGACGTTGTCCCTAGGTGGCGCTATTGCACAAAATATTTGCAATCTAAAATTTTAATAAACAGTTTTTCAACCATAATTTTACTTTTTTACTCGATTTTACATTTCAAAATATATTAATACGTTTTGAATCACTCACTTTTTTCGCTGTGTGACTTAATTTAAAATCAAAATCGAACATTGTATCAATCCGCCAGGCGTTTCAGATATTCTCATTCTTTATTTTTGATCAAAGAGCGCCAGTTCGCGCGGTTTCGTTTCGCGTCGCTGTCTTTTATGGCTTGATATCCCCTTTTGGCGATGTTTCACAAAGAGCAACTTTTAGTGGAACGACATTGTTGTATACCGTATTTTTTGCCGTATAAGACGCACCGTCTTATACGGCATAAATTTAAGATTAATTAAAATTGGGGGATTTAATTTAAAATTGGGTGTGTCTTACACGGCGAAAAATACGGTAATATTGCGTTTTTTTACGCTGCTATTTTGAATAACGTTTGATTTTTCAAAATTTTAATTAAATCTTATAAAATTGAGTGTTTATTGTTTTTGCTACATAACTTGCAGTCGTGAAAGGAGTTAGTGTAGGAGATATAGAGATTAAATAAGAACCAGTTTAGACATTTTTTGTTGCTGCTTTATTTCTAGAACATAAATTAACTATTACTGTTTTTCAGAAAACCAATACTTATAAAATCACAGGCCCGTCATTTGGGGGAGGGGGGGGAGTCAATTCCTCTTCTTCCCGGCTTTGAAAAATCAATTTACATGTAAGCGGGCGTGGTTTTTGTCATTTTTGGTGCAATTTACATTGTGTATGCAGTGTTTGTCCCCGCTCCCCTGGAAAAATTTGAAATAGCTTGTGTAAATACATCTTATCTTAATACTATTATAAATGCGAAAGTTTGGATGTTTGGATGTTTGGATGTTTGGATGTTTGTTCCTCTTTCACGCAAAAACTACTGAACGGATTTTCATGAAACTTTTACCATAATGTAGCTTATACAGCAGAATAACACATAGGCTATAATTTAAAACGATATTCGAAAAAGTTCTATTGGTAGCGCTTTTTTCATTCCAATTTAAGGTACATTTTTCGCATAAATCCGCGAAGGCTTTCAACAAACTAATTCAGTATTTAGTGTATCATCTCAACTCCCTGTCGATAGCTAGAATTGCGTGTATCATTTCCGCTTTTCGCATTAAATGTTCAAGGCTTTTCTCAAGTCAAATCAAAATGTAATTTTTTTTCAGCTTCATATTTAATATCCAGGCTTTTACATAGACTAGAGCCGCTATATAGACCGTATATATAGGGGCCTTAACATAGACATTGGAAACGCTCGCGCGCCCGCTCTCTAATGAGCTTATCATGATTTTTACTTAAAACATTTTGTAGTCTTAATTTTAAGTTGCTTTGAGACGTGCAAATATTATTTTGTAGAATAAATTGTATTCCTTTATTAGAAGATTGTTCACTACGTTAATTATTTTCTCGAGTTTTGTAAATATGTGTTTTAGAGAATCGATAACGTAACCGCTAGAAGAGATTGGCAACTAATAAATAGATTAGGTTCATTATTTTCCAATTTGATGGAGCTTTAAATACAACTTAACGGCATTTTTAAAATTTGTTTGCGTTGATTTGTCACTTTCTCGGGGTACTTATAATAGGGCAGTTTCTTAGTATCCGATTGAACAGGAATTTTTCCAAATTTGGTGCAAGATTTTAGTAACTGAGATTCTCGGCGATTTTTTCAACTGACACCACAGTTTTTGTGCCAAAGACTACGTAATAATACTTTACTTTTTACACGACGTAACCAAATAAAACGATTATTGTCTGATATTTATCGACTGCGGCAAAATCTTAATCATCGATATAATACTCCCATATTTGAAAGTTGAGTTTTTTCTTTCTTTTGTTTTCCGATTCCATATGTATTCATTAAAAACCTTTTTAAAAGTATGTCAAAAAGTAAAGTAATCCACATACTAAATTAATAAAACCCTTAAACAAGACTAAAATTACCATTAATTTGCATTTTTGCACAAATAATTGCTAAATGTTTCCTATTAATTTCGAAATCATTAGGATAAAAACTTTTAACGTCATTTTATAGTCCGCAATAGTATATCAGCATTTGATGACTATTTCTCTGACAAAAATTGGTGACATAATAATACTTAATGTATTTTCATAAAGTAAGCAGGGGAGCAAAATTATCCTAGGTGTCCCAAAACAGTTTACCCAAAAATTTGGCGACATTTTAAGAATCGTCAAAGCGGCAAGTTTTGAGTTCCTTCAGTTCAGGAAAAAAGAAACAAAGGTGAGTATATAAATTGTTTCTCATTATTATTACTGACCCAGGCAACGCCGGGTATTTTTGCTAGTAAAGGATATATAAGCAAGGGCGGATACAAGGGAGGGGCGATGGGGGCGATCGCCCCTCCCTTGAGGGACTCTTCCACAGCGGTTCTTAGATTTTGAAGTTCAAAAAAGGCAGTTTTAGTTGATTTTTGAGGATATTAAGAGAAAGGGTGAGGATTCGGAGCTCTGATCTGGAAATTTTTCGAAATGTAAGACCAAAACTTTTGTAACCAACATGTGTTAACAAGGGTGCATGGAGAAAAAAATGGGCAAGTAAGAAAAAAAACTCAATCGCCCCTCCCTTGGAACATTTCTGGATCCGCCCTTGTATATAAGGGACTGATTTGTTACCACGAATAAGTGTTTTGAACGACGTCAATCGTCGCCAAATATGATTCGTGACTTTTTCCGTCAATTTTGAGCTTTTAAAAGTAATGCATATTTTATGATGTGCTTTAATAAATGTAATTTAAAATTTTAAATGAAACCATTAAGATCATGACAGGACCTATAGTCTGTGGGCCAAGCACCGATATCGTTCAAGTTCGTTTACCAATTTTAGGGACTACGGGAACTTGCTTGAAATCAACTAATAGTGATGTACTCAATCGAAAAATCCAATGTTCCCAAGCAGACCTTGTCTCATTAAGTTTTAATTAGTAACTGAAATAGGGATTATATTCCTTAGCCTGTTGGCTCATTCACAACAAAAATTGTCTCTAGGTGGCGCTGTTGCACAAAATATTTGCAATTTAAAATTTCAATAAACAGGTTTTCTATACCCTAGTTTTTCTTTTTCATACGATTTTATGTTGCAAAATATATTAATAAGTCATAATATACTTACTTCACGTCTTTTGTGATTCAGTTACTAAGAAAATCACAAAAATGTATCAATCCACATTTCCGCTTGTTCTTAATCTCGTTGTTTCGTTAATGGCCCTATATAATCCAGTCAATGAATACATTATAGAATGCATGGAATGAGCGAGAGTATTTGACTACAGAATATTGTTATGGGTAGTTAATAAGTTAATATACTGAAAGTCCCCGACCCTGGGGGGTGAGCTAAAGGTGGGGGGGAGGGGGAAGCAAATTTTGGGTTTTTCGAAAAATCGCGGAAATGGTGGGAAAAATTGGTTTAAAATAAAAATTCAAGCTAAACAAACTTCGTATAACAGTGTTTCTACACATATTTGTCGAATTTTCAATAATTTTCCAGGTGTATTGTGAAAAAACGAGAAATTTCGGAAAAACTCTCTATTTTTGTCAAGCAACGTTGAATGGTTCTATTTTAAAAAGGGAGACAGCTTGATTACGAAAATGTACGATAGCAGCATTTCCACGTACTCCGATATTATTTTATTTTTATAGAAATGATAAGGAAGAGAAAAAAAAAAAAAAACACCAACACAGATCAACACCTCAAATATACGAATGTAACGAAAAACAAAACAAAACAAAGAAAAATCCCATCTCATTCCTTATCTCTCTTATCACAATCACCCCCTGTTTCATAAAATCAGTTGAGACCTGACGCATGCGCGAATTCGAGGAAGATCGCCGAAAAGAATATCAAACAGTATCTATATATCCATCTATATGTACATATAAATATATATGCAGAAACAGACACATATATATGATATTTAACGTAATTATCCGCCCCTAGAATTCCATTTTCGCATATTTTTCCATCTATCTTTAATGGCCTGTAAAAAACTAATGAGACAATATTTTTTCGGGAACATTGTGTTTTTTTCATCTGTAGACTCTAAGGATTCAGAAAAATATCACATTTCGTAGTCCCCGAAGTTGGCAAACGAAACCATGTTTCTAAGCATCTTTTCTGCCTTCGGCTCACAGACTACTGATATGAGTGAGGCGAAATCTGACTTCAAAACGGAACTCGTTGAGTTCCCCCCCCCCCCCCTACCTACACGATTCTTTAAAATTCAACATCGTTTTTTAATTTGTTTTTCTTTTGCATAAAACTCCTCGAAAGAAAAAGATTCAAACAAGTTTTAAAAGAAAAAGGAATCAAATGAAGCGGGTAGGGGGGGGGGGAGACCAAATGTAAAAGGCAAATCTGCCTATGCCGGGGAAAAAACCATAAAAAAAACCATCGAGTCTATCTTTTTGTCGTTCAAAGTCATATTTTATCCGATGACGGAGTCCGCCGCACATGCGCAGTTACACAAAATTCGCCGCTCACGGTTTTAACGTTGAGAATTCATCTGATTGGTCAACACAATGCAACTTGTTGGAAATTGTAATTGACAAATCAGATTGCACCCAATAACGAAGTAGAATGACGGCGGAAGTGTTTTCGTTCTTCCGAGATCGCGGGAAAAATTTCAATCGGTCCGGAGCGCTAAAATCCATGATAAACAGTCAGTTTCCATGACTTTTGGACATTTTTCGCTGAAATCCATGACTTTCCATGACCAATTTCGATCATATTTGAAATCCATGACTTTCCCTGACTTTCCATGACTTTCCATATGCGCGGACACCCTGCACATATGGGGCAGGGCATGTGGATGACATTTCAATCGAATATCCTTTTTTTAAAATGAATAATAATTAAATATTGACATTGTTGATAACGAAAATTATAGAACAAAAGACGTATAAAAATATTCCCAAAATAGTTTTTCATTAAATTAAAAACAAAAAGAGCAATCAGTATGGAACACAAATTTGCTCATTTTTGTAGAATCACCCATATATACTAAGTATGCTATAAAAGACCAACTGAACATGCATTGAAAAAATAAAATGACAAAATATTAAATTTTACAATCGGATTAAATTTTCAAGAGGAATAAAAGTAAAGCGCAAATACTCAGAAAAACTTAAGCACTTTTGCCCATAGCAAAAGGAAATATGAAGAAACGACCTCTTTACGTTTTCCCATTCATTTTATTCTAAGAAAGGAGAAACACGAAGTTAGTCTCAGTCCATGTAATTAAATAATATCGTGCGAAACGATTTTGGTTAAGAAACCCCAGGATCAAAAAGCGTAGCAAAAGATGAATGAGGTAGTGAATTCTGAGCGGGGATGTTTTTCATCAACCTTGTTTCCAGCCGTCAGGAAAGTTTCTTTCAGCCCACTCAGATATTTGAGAAGAATATTGCACGGATTTTGTTCCATTGTGAGAACAACCACCTAATCCGATAGTTTCATTTCAAACCGTAAAACGGTGTCAAGCAGTTTTATTACAGCCGTTTGAAATTCATTTAATAACATTTTGCTATATTGAGATACAGAAAAGAATCCTTAAACTAAGCGTTAAGGAAATGATTCAATGGTCAAAACTAATCATTAACGGATAATTAAAGTACTATAAGTAGATGTTTCTGTTAAAGTTCATCTAAAAAGGTTTTTTCATGAGTCTAGTTTACCTAATGTACATGCTGATATACAATAAGTAAATAAAGATAAAAGACGAAAAAAGTTTAAATTTTGTTAAAACAAAATAATAATCTTTTGAGCAAGAAAAAAACAGAAAATAAGATTTATTCGGCTGCGGATAGGAACCAAAGAGTTACTTTAAGAATCATGTTTATCAATAATATCTATTTTTATATTATACAGATAAATTATGCAATCGTGCAAATTTATGCCTACCTCGTTCATAGCAAATTCAGGCTTATAACGGAAAAGAAAAATTATCTCCCTTGTGTTTAGAAGAACAGTTGATTATAAACTTTTATTCAAAACGAAGTGCAAATTCCATGTTGTTAATTCAGCATAAAAATTAGGGATGCACCGATTAATCGGCCATACTCGGTCACTTTGCCGATTATTAATAATCGGCAAAATCGGGCCGATTAATCGGCTGAAAAATATTTTTCAGATATTATTCTTCAAAGTATACTTTCACTAGGAAACTATGATGAATAATTTTATTAACAATAATAATAATCCTCACAGTTGATATAAAGTTTTTTTAAAAAGAATTCTCCTACTTTGAATAAATATACATAGACAATGATGCAGCATTTTTCATGTGGCGATAGTTTTCTCCTTAGCACAGTGCTTTCAGATAACCTCTAATTTTCAAAGAATAAAAGTATTGAATTAATTTGCTACTAATTACTAAAATATATGAATTAAAAGTACTCCTAAACTGGAGTGTTCACCACACACTCCCCCACCCCTCCATTTTTTAAATTCTTATTTCCAATTAACATAAC